>CAXKVY010002406.1:0-142211 GCA_964058915.1 Tetropium fuscum
ACGGATTTTTATTTGTCCTTTAATAGTCCGCTTAGCCGGCTGAAATTATTTGTATCGCAACGGTCTCCGAAATCACGACCATATTATCTCTCCGCTACAGCTAGTCAGGACCAACGACCTGTTCAATCTTGTTGGTGGTGCCCAACAATTCGTTATTTTTTTCTTGAACTTTTTTTTTATATAATTGATATCATTAATTTAAACTTTTAATTACCTTTACATTCGTATTAATTCCCACGACAGGAGAACGGGGCATTATTATTATTTTTCTCTAAAAAAAAGTCGATCGGCAACACTCACTCATCTGGTAAATATTCAGATCCAGAATCTTGATACAGTTCCTCTTGTTCTAAAACATACATAACCTTACAACTTGTAAATAAATAAGAAATACAACTATTGAAATTAAAAACATACAACTTTATTATTTATGGTATTACTTACCACTGAATACTACTTATAAACCGCTAAACAATCGCGGTACTTAACAGTACCGCTCTTTGTTACACGGTGGATGAATGGCCTATCTCACACACTATGTGGCTAAGGCCGCCTTACTATTTGCTTCAGTAAAATATTTTAAGAGGCAAAAGACTACCGATGGCACCATCTAGCGGCGAATACCAAAGTGGTTTAGGCCGATTTGCAATTGAAACTAATGGATTTAATAATGCGCAGATTAAACTAAAATGACATATTTGTGGGTTAGGCCATTCTACCGCTCATAGCCTCAATTATCATATTTGTGGTTCGTCTAAATTTCTAAACCTTTCCTTATATCTTGATGGCTAATGAGTCGTTCTTTGTTTTTTGTTTTTACAGGTAGTTTAGTTACTATTTCTCTTCTGTTCTGTTTGATTTTTGTTTCGTGATTTTGTTAGATATGTTTAGAGATATAAATTTCTTTTTGGCAATTAATTTGTTTTTGTTTACATTAATTTGTGCTTCTAAATCTTTTAGAATATCCATTCCTAAAAATCCTCCAAATTGCGGGTTAAAGTCGAATAAGATATTTATAATATTTGTGTGTATTAAAAGTTTTCGGTACTTCTTGGTATACTTTCTTCGTGGATTGTTCTTCCATGTGCAGTTTGTATTGAAAAATGTTCCAATCTTATTTTGTTTCTAAAGTATTTTGCTGATAGTTCGAGTTTAAATAAACTTTTAGTGGATTTATTAGGAAATTAGTTTTCATATCATCGGCGTAAATGTATGGTAATTGGGTGTCGATTAATGAATATGTTTGTATTATTTCGGTGTTTTCTTCGGAAGGGCTCCCTGAAAATCCTGCTCCTCAAGTTCAGGTTCTATACATGTCTGCTTTATTTGTTTCGATGATTGTGATTCGTATGTTGAATAATTTGGGTAGTAATCGTCGGGGTATTGGTCATTTATACAATTTTGTGTATTTGCTTCATATAAATTATCATAAAATGATGTACCAAGTTCATAATAATATTCTATTCATATACCAACATTGACGTAATGAAGTTCTTGGGGCTGTCGGTGTATGACAGTATTACCTGACGAATAGAGATTCACGGCTTGACTTGATGTTCAAGCTACTTGCCAAGCCAAGTAGTTAGTTTTCCAATATCAAGTCAAGTATTTATTTGTCAAGTACTTGAAGAATCAAGTACTTTCTTCAAGCTACTTGATTTTTTTAATTAGTTTTATGTATATCGATATCAATAAAATGATAATAAACCTTTGCGATGTTTTTTACCACCGTGTATGTATTGGCATTAGGCAATGTTGAATTTTATATTTAAAAATTTCGGAAATTAAATTATGAAGGCATTATGGACGGCAGCATTTTTAAATTTTAAAAAATCTTCACTATTAAGGAAATAGAGGGGGGGGTGTCAATTTTAGAGTTGACACCCTGTACATCGTAGGTATAAGATGCTTCATTTTAAAATGTAGATTAGTCCAAAGAGTATAGGTATCTAATTATTTATGAAAGTAGCGGTACCATGTCACTTTTTAACGTTTACACACTGTTATGTCGTTAATAGATATTATTATTTATAATATATCTAGTTAGTTAAAAAAACAATTATTATTGATTCTGGAGGAAAATAGATATGTCAATATAAAAGTGGTGGATTTATTTGGAATCATAAAGTAGAAGATTTATTCAAATATTTCAGAAAAGCACTCGGCTTTCTGCGCATCTGTTTGCATTACACCACGGGCTGTGATTAACGTTGGTATGGGGGGCTTTGCTTTCGCGAATAGTCTAGTGAGATAATAGGGATCGTCAGGGTGGACTTCTATGGTCTCTTTGATTTTACTGTCTTTGAATTTGAATATTTGTGTTCTAATTTTACCTGTAAGGTTATTAATGGTGTTCTTGTATATTGGATTTTTGGTTCTGTAATATGTTTTTCTTACTCGTGTTCTTTCCTTAATTATGTCTAAAGTATGGGGTGGGATCGTAAATGATTTCCCTACTTTCTGGCTTGTCATTAGTGCTTGTCATTAGTGCGTGTATATTCGTGATGTGTTTTACAGCGTTCTCAATGTCCCGACTGCACTCACACCTTGGGTTAGCATTAATCTCTATATTTATTTCGTGCTTAAATATAGTCCAATCGTAATCGGAGTCTCGTGATATCTTATGATTTTCTTGTTGTTTATAATTAATATCTACTGTGGCCAAGATGGCCGTATGGTCGCTTTGTAGATTTGGTATTTTATTAAGGTTAAAGTTTGCTATTAAATTACGTGTGGTGTAAACCAATGTGGTGTGATTATTTGTATTTGCTTGTCTTTGCTTGTCTATTTGCTGTCCCTTTGTGAGTATTGGTATAGCTTTAATCCGTCTCCATTTTCGGTATTATTGAAATAATTCCAAGAGGTGTGAGTGCAGTTCAGGTCACCCAGAACGATGTGAGCACAATTGTTCCGTCGTGGTTGTATTTATAGCCTTTCAATATTACCATGGCAACAACAAATTTCCAATTATTTTGACAACTGTTAAAATAAGTTTTTTTTAATAAACTTTTTTTGGATTTTGAATTAATACAAAATGATGGTTATTTTTTTATGAGGATTTTGAAACTAAATATGTTACATTCCGTTCACTGTATCTGTGGAAATGTTGAAAAGTCATATCAACGATTCAATGAACAATTTTGTAATAAATATTAACTTATACTAGACAAATTGTTACTTAACTTATACCTTAGGATCCTTGGATTGCTTTTCATTTAGGTCTTTTAGTGCTAGACTACCCATTTCAAACTTCCAATTAGTATTAACTAACTTGCGAAATCCCTTAACATTTTTTAGTGCTGCTTCATAATCAGTAATCGCTAAAACAGGATTTTTTTAGCAGCATAGTCTTACTGCCGAACATACGCCAATAACATTCGTCCAAAAAAGCAAACGTTGAATACAAATATTTTGTATACATAACATATTGACTATAAATGATTATTAATATTATTATAGAATAGTATACAAATCTAATCTCGGTGGTAATAACTTCATTACAGTCCCGCGCTATAGCAAAGACGACCGAAGCATCGGGGTCCAATATCTCATTTTTGCAGGCCGAGGTACCTAATTTGACTTTTACCTTTGATTATCAACTCCTTTACTGAATTTGTTAAGACATTTGTAAGTGACGTTTACAAATATGGAACAGTGATTACATACCGCTCAGGACGCGGTAAGTAAACTACTAAACATAAAAATTTAATAATCAATGTTTATTAAAGACTAGGTACACTTGAAATCTTCAACTCAACTCAAAACATTTTATTTACATATTTACAATGTATACCTTACAGAAAGTGCCTTAGCATGGCAAATTGACATCGGTACAATTGTATTAAATTTACTAAATCTTTGTCGCTTGCTTTCAGCTGTACTGCTGCTGACTTCTGGTTTCCTTGGTATTGTGCTACCTGTCGGCTAGCTACCCCCTCGCCGCTTCTCGCTCCTAGGGGGAGTCGTGAGAGCAATATCCTTGACGGTCTAAGCATCTGTTTTGTTATTTATTGGGATAGTTACTTTGCGGCATATGTGGGAAAAATTTTAAGGGAAAAAAACCCGCTTTCGTTTTTATTCTCTCTTTTAGGGTGATTATAGCCATCTTTAGTTGTTGTTTTATGTCAGTCACGTCTTATTTGTGTCTAGTTTGGGAAGGGGTTAGGGTTAGGTAAGGGGGTATAAAAAATAGAAAGTGTTAGGGAAGTTTGTATTTCAGATGTGTGTTCGGGTTGTGTCTGACGTCTGTTAGGTTTTTAGCAAGGGTGGAACTGCGTTCGGCCCAGATGTAAAATATTTGTGCAGTTTCTTTTGTATATACTGTACTCTTGCAATGTTATGCAATACTTGGATATTAATGTACCTGTCACAACCGGTACACAATCTAAAGAATTTGTTCTGGATACGTTGTAGGGTAACATACTTGTGTTCGGTATGCTGCACCATACCGGACAAGAGTATGATATGAGCGGCCTAACGAGCTGTTTATACAACATTATTTTATTATCTGCTGTCATCGCGCTTGTGCGTGACAGCAGAGGATTGTAATGTTTTCATTGCTGCTGTAGACTTTATGGAAATTTGCTTAATTTAGTCGTTTGTCTAACGTCACCCCTAGGTATGTCGCGCTCGGCGTTTCTTTTATTATAACGTTTTCAATGTTTATATTTGATCTTATTTTATTGTTTGTGAATTTGCGCGTAAAATTAATTAATATGGAGTTAATTAATTTCACGCGCAAATTGGAAGGCTTTATGTTTAGCTTAAAATCTTCAATGTTGTTATTCACGTCATAATCTTTTAATTTCCTAATCAAATCGTCTCAAGTTCATACAGAATGGCACGCATATGCATATCATTTCAAATACAAGTAGTTTTTTACAAACAGTAAAACTAATATGCTTACAAACTACTAACACAACTGTTAGAAACCAGGATGATTGTTTAATGGAAAAAAACACGTAAACCTTTATAAAAATTATATTTTATACGATAAAAACAAAATAATAATATTGTACTTATGGACTATGAGCATATTCGAAATTCAACAGTTCGTTATTGAATGCCCCGAAGAAGCCATAATATAGGGTAATTCGAGGATAGATGGCCCACATTTTTTATTTTTGTCTAAACTCTTATATATATAAAACTAAACTCATGGTTTATTTTTTTTGGACATCTTTATTAACTTATTAATTATTATTAACTAACAAAAAGCTATAAAACTACAAAACACAGAGATTATAAAAAAAAATTTAAAATGTGACAAAAACCATCTAACCTGCAGTGCCGAGGTGAGATGGCGCAACAAAAAAAATTGAAGAAATAAGGTTATAGGAGTTATAGGTAGGTGTTTTCTGGTAATCTAAAATATTATTTCTTTTTACACACAACAATACCACAATCATGGCAAAAATTGGCAAATTTAGAGCATGAATCGTGAAACCATTTGGAACAGTGCAAGCACTGTACCCAGTCGTCAGATTTTGTTGTTTGAGAATAGACTTCCCCACAACCAGTGCAAGCCTCATCATCAGCGTCCATATCATCTGATGAGTCACGCAGTGACACCGATCCCTGATCATCATCTGAAGAGGTTTCGTCATTATTGTTAATGTTTTTTTGGATTTTTTTCTTGATGACTTTAGGTTGCTTCGTAACTGTCTCTGCTTTTTTTCTCTCCCTTTGTGTTTTCTTAGTTGCTTTATTTTTTCTCTCTACAATTGTCTGGCTTTCAGTTAAAATTTCTGCTAAATGTTTACCTCTTCGTCGAACCGAATTCATGGAAGTAGAAACAACTGGAACGGGCGAGATGTTGTCCAGCATTTTTCCGGGAGTACACTTCTCAGGAGTTTTTTTATTAGGAGATTCAGCCCGAGGTTCATGTTGTTCTTCCATTCCAACTTCATTTTGTTCTTCCATTGCAGCTTCATTTTGTACTTCCATTGCAGCTTCATTTTGGACTTCCATTGCAGCTTCATTTTGTACTTCAGTCTCATGAATATCTACATTGGCATGTTCAGTTAAAAATGCATCATCAGGAATAGCAAGTGGGTTAAATGGCACGATACCTGTAGCTCTAAATGCTGATGCTGCATTATTAACAGTCGCAGATTTGTTCCACGCTTCACCAAGCAATTGACCAAATTGTAGCCTAGTAAGCTTTCTCCCGGGGTTATTCTTAATGTATAAATTGCACGCTGAATAATAGTTTAATTTCAGGGATTTAAAGAAACTCCTATCTAGCGGTTGCAAAAACTGCGTCGTGTGGCTAGGCAAACAAAGCAAAATAATATTATGTTCCACACAATATTCTAACATTTCAACGTTACTACAATGTGATGCGTGACCATCAAGTAATAACAACACTACTCCTATGGGCTTTCTGGGAACGAACTGATCCCTAAGCCATTGAAAAAATATTTCGCTGTTGACGTAAGCAGATTTTTGAGACATATAAACCAAGGACCCTGGAGGCATACCGTCTTCAAACTCAGACTTTTTATTTTTTCCTTTCATGACGCAGGTGGGAGGAATAAATACGCCCTCAGCATTGCAACAAGATATCACTGTGATTGTTTCTCCCTTTTCCCCGGAACTGATACCCGCTATGTTCTTAGAACCTTTCTTTGCTATGACATGTCCTGGTTTATTATTGAGTTGTAACCCGGTCTCGTCCATATTGAAGATGTGACCAGGTTTTCCTATCAGACTATTTTCCGTAATAATTTGTTCTAACAACTTAAAATATCCGTCAACGTCTTTCCTGTTCATACCCAAGGCTCGATTAATCGAAACGCCTTCTGCTTTCCGTACTGATAACGTTGGGTTTCTTTGCATAAACAATTGAAGCCATGGAAAACCTGCAAGTCCTGACTCCTTGTTAAACCGATGTTTGAGACCTAATTGTTCGGCTAATTTAAACGCCATAGCTCGCACATCGGTTCGAGTAGGGGCGAATCCCTTTTTCTGAAGCTTTATAATATGTTTTACTATTTTGGCTTCAACATCATCGCCTAACGTTGAGCTTGGTCCGAGGGGACCTTTCCTTGTGTTATTTTTTGATTTTCTTCTCCGTAAAGTTGTTGCTGGTACTCCAAACGCTCTAGCGGCTTCGTTTACCCCTAAACGATTTTCATTAACGGCTTTAATGGCTTCTGATAATTGTTGTTCCGTCCAGCTAGCTCGGGAACACGTCCCTGTCCGTTTATATCTTGTAGGCATCCTGAAAAAAAAATAATAATAATGAGCCATCTCACCTCAGTTATAAGCGAGCCATCTATCCTTAACCCATAAGGAGAGATGGCGCACTCGAATAGCAAAAAGCGCTTGGAAGTTTGACAATTTTGAGGTTGAGTAATGAAAACTGAATGTTTTTACTTACCTGTAATGCTAACGTGATTGAAATTATTAATAAACTGTGTGCTCAGTAACACATGGAAGACAGAGTACAAGAAACTTTTGGTCTAATCGAATGCCGGTATCAGTTATAACTTATTACGGCATTATTCGGTAAACACTGGCGCTACGGCACGTGGTTGTGTATGAACTAAGGCGTATCGGTGCGCCCGCACTCAGCTGTGATTCTCGCGGTTGCGTAGTAAGACCACTGCGCCATCTCACCTTCTGCACCATCTATCCTCGATTTACCCTAAATAATATCCAGAAACGAAAACATCGCTGGCGTAGATATGCCCTTGACCATGACATCATCGGCCCAACGATACTTATGTGTAGGGATTGAACTAGTATTTGACTGGTCATTTGTCAAAACGCTCGCGTCAAATACTTAAGTAGTGGGGAGGGAGCGTGACGTAGCATAATTCTTTGTCTAACCGCTGTCGACAGGTTGATGCGTGTCGGCGCGGCGTGTCGCGTATTTGGCGAGATGCAGTAGGCAGTTTGCACTTTTTAAGGGTTGGTCTATCCTTAGTCACCATACAGCTGTGGTAATCGCGCACATTTCTTGTTTGGGGTTCAATTTTTGTGTACAGTACACTAATTTTTATTTGAAATGTAAGTAATAGCAAATATGGAAATAAATATAAAATTACCTCTTTAAAAAAAATTGAACAGTAACAGGTAACAGTGATGTCAACGTGGAAATAATGATTCAATTTTTATTATAAAGCAAGTTACTATATAATTCTATTAAAAACATTCATTATTATACCTTTGTGTTTTGTGTTACTTAATAATAATAATAAGTATTTATTAATAATTAGTAATAAATAATTAAAAATAAAAATAATAATTTCCATTTATATTTTATTTCTAGAAAATGAAGCCAGGTGGAAAGCCCATCGAGGGTCATACGGCAGTACCTTGTAAGTAGCAATATGATAATTTCTCAGCGGACACTAAAAACTGTTTTAAAACAATATGACATACTAAAAGATTATTTGATAAGACATATTTTATCAATTTAAGATTGTTTTTGTCTCAAAGTATAATATTGATATTCCTTGTAACAAAATTAATGTTAAATACTAGGTACTGTCCTTATAAGTAATAACAGATAAGAGTCTGTCCTCAAAATAATAGGATGTAGAATAAACTAAAAGACCATTAAAAATAAAAACTATTATCATATTATGAACAAAAGAAAAAGAGAAAAGAAATATCACAATGAAAAAAATAAACAGTATGTCCTGGTTAGACAAAAGAATAATGTGTTTTGCTTTAAAAATAAGTATTTTTAACAAAAGGGAATTAAAAATAAGTATTTTTAACAAAGGGGAATTAAAAAAATTACTCGTTTCTATACCTCAACATGTAATAGTGCCAATAATCTGCTGGCAGCACCTTTTTAATTTTAATTTGATCACCTTCAGATTAAATTTCTTTTTCGTTATTGACAATTTGACTTTGTAGAGGGCTGGAAAAGTTACACTTGCTAAATCAATGTTTTTATGTAGGGCGGCCACTTCTAGGAAATCATCACTAAAATTAGTTTTATACAATATAAAGGATAAAATCATATCTAAGAAATTCTATGTCTGAGGTGTTTTTTTTTTTAATTTTGTATACAATTTTATTTTATTCTAACAGCCAAAATTATTTTCAGGACCGATTAAATGGACTGACATCTTTATCGATACACAAGGAGATGTCTCTCTCAACCTCCGAGATTATTGACGAGTTGGCAAAAGGCCCTCGAAAAGTGATTTTAGTATAAGATGTTTTTCTTCTCATCTCTCTTTTGTGTTCCTTCTTAAAATTTTAGAAATATATTTGTTGTTCCTATATTAAACATTTATGTTCTATATAATAATCATATTTGATGTATTGTATTTTGTTTTTGCACGGTTAAAAATCCACGGTTGATATAATATCCGTATGTATTGAAACGGCACCCCCCCCCCCCCCCCACTCTACTTACTCTTTTTTACTTTTTACTTACTCTTTCTTATTTTTATACTTCTCGCTTGCTTTACTTGTCTATCAAATGACTACATATCCACATACATACATACGTACCTATATATACATCCGACAAAGCAAGAAAACAAGCAAGTTGGCCTTTTACGTGATCGTCTAGTTGTATTTGGTTAGGACCCAATTTTACGTTATGATTGTAGTTTTGTTTATACCCTGATTCTTTTAAAGTTTGGTATTACTTGTCCCTATTCGGGTCTGATTTAAGTTGCTTCAATTTATAACATAAAAGAACACTTGGAAAACCCTGATAGCTGTGACACTCTGGCTTAATGACACTGTGTTTAGATCTTTATATAGCACTGTAATACAGGTGTAAGACTATACTTTGTTAGGAACACAACATGATTGGTTACTTAATTTCGAACGTAAACGGAACTCAATAAAATACGGAAACTGTTTTAGGACATTTATTCTGACCATAGTCATATTTGCAAGGGACAATGGTACTGTTTGTTGAGACTATCGCCTCATATAAAGTTACTGCATAATTAGTAGTTAACATGGCTAACAAAGCATGATAAACTATTTGCAGATGAGGGAAACAGACGTGTAGATACCTTGGTACCATTTACTTCTAGATAATGAATCGTCCAAACAAACAATGACGCAATGTCATTGTTTATGGCAATCGCCATTTTGATATTAGCGTAGGCAATCAACAAAATTATGTGATTGGGACCACGCAGGAGTTACCGAAGTCCAGTATAGGTAAAACTTCACGGTGCCCAGGGAATTTTCCCTGTATAATGTTGAGTACCCTAGTTAATACAGAACTTGTATTATTGTCTCACAACCTTTGAACCTCTGAAGATTTCCCCAGGGACAATCGTCTCTTCTGGGCGCACCAATCGGTGCAGGGCTCGCAGGGGCATAACTGGATGCCAGTACCCTCTATAGATTTGAGTGGTCGGTTCGCCGGCTTGCTAGACAATACACAAGGTGTGCATCGGACATCGGTACCTACTGAGTATAATGAACCAAAAGACACTCGTCAAATCTTATCCTATATAAACACTACACAAGTAAAATTTCACATATGCCTGGGGAAAAACCTCCCTGTATATTCTGAGATCCTGGCCAATACAAAACCTGTGCGATTAGTTCCGTGAACCTTACGATCCAAAACGCTCCCCATCTGCAGGGCGTCGATGACCGTTAAGTGGGAAAGATTCACGAATAATAAAACAACCACTGGTGTGCATGGCCATCGGTAAATACCGAAACATATGAAGCAAAGAGGCACGTGTCAAATCTTATCCGGTGCAACTTAGAGAGGTCCAGATGCTACCGCAAATGCCAACAACCACTTGAAGCAGGTAGTGATTGCGGTTACCGACTCTTACAGCAGGACAAAAGGACAGCGGATGACAATTACGTTAAGTGTGAAACAATGCGTTTGTTTTGTACAACTCATTACCCAAATCAATTAAAGTATTAGAATGATTTATGCACATTGATTCCCTCGGACATGATAAAATGCTAATAAGAAGAATTTATATTACATAGTGAACCTTAATCATACTAAGCTTCAAGTAACACAGAAAAACCAGGGGTTATACCGTAGACGGAGATATAGAGTCGTGGATTTACGAATGAATTACGAATATTTAATCGCCAAGTTCCACATCAATGATTTAGGACGTTAGATTGAAACAGAAGACAACGATGTAGGACATGGCAGCAGGGGTAGACCCTAGGTGACATTACCTAGTGCTGGGAATAGCGAGAGATTCGCATCCCTGACTTCCCCGGGTTCGAGAATATCGCTGTGGGTCGGGAACGTGTCCATGGCTGGTACGGATAACTTGGATCCACGGGTGGAAATTACTCGCTTCTTGTAGACAAAGGGTGCGTTGCGAACAGGCGTATACAGCTAGACCGGGCCTGGGGCAGCCCTGGGATACTCAACGTCTGCTAGACAGCACATCCGCAGAACACTGGACCTGGAGCGGTCCCGACGTAATGCGAAATTGGACAATTGTGAATAATTCTGCCAGACTGGACGGTCCTGGATGAGACACGGAACGTCAGCTTAAATATTCAACAACTCTCCTTTTTGTGTACAAGGGTACGCTGCTAACAGTCGTCTACAGCTAGACCGGGCCTGGGGCAGCCCTGGAATACTTAACGTCTGCTGGACAGCAGTTCCGCAGAACACTTGACCTGGAGCGGCTCCGACGTAATGCAGAATTGGACAGTTGTGAACAGTTCTGCCAAACTAGACGGACCTGGTGGTCACAGAATGCTTAGCGGATGCTCTCCAACTCTCCTCGATTGAAGCCCACGTTCACCCTTTTATACGAAATTTGTCGTGACGTAAACCTACCGACGCGGGCCGTGTCCCATGGGAACCCTCACAATTTGTTTATTTTATACATTCCGATCTCCAAAGCTACGCTAGTTTGTTTAGAATAACACCATTAAGATAAGGCGACCGTCGCATGGACACGGTGTTAGAAAATCCTTTACCTATGTTACAGTAAAGGCATCGAAGGGATGAACACGTGAACACAGGCCATGTGGTTGCTGGGCTCGAAGGATACTCTCGTTTGTTTATATTAACGTACTTAAGATAAGGTGAATGTCTTACGAAACTGCGTTAAAACTTTGCTAAAACAGCCATGAAATAAATAGAATATTCGTAGACCATAATTTTACGTATTTTAATAAATCTGGATATTTGTTGTGAAAATAGAAAGAGGACTGAACTAAAATGACGTAGATAATCTAGTTTAACCTAAAATTATGGTAAACCCAAAAATGAGTAGGAGTAAATTAGGAAATTTTCTCACAAACGCACGGCCTAGATACGGGGCGTTTCACTCTTCCCCGCGTTAAAAATATACTAAGTGCGTAGGGCATTGGGATATTTTCCACGAAACTTGAATTTTCTAATTTCTCTGTGTTACCTGATGAACAATTTCCCTAACAATGAATCCCTAGCTAACCTATCAAACAAAAAAATTCTTGAATCTACTCTATACCTAACTAACTTATTTCTAACACTGACCGCACTGTTTTTTTTCTGTCTTGTCCGCACTCGCGCACTCTCACAACCGTCCCCTCTCGCTGTCTTTCGCTGTCTTCCTCGCCGACTCGTTCGATGCTGGGCCTCGTAGATGCCCTGTATGATGTCTCTGGCCAGCTCGGCGACGGTTTCGAACTGCCTGCCTAATGCCCGTGGACACAGCTCTCTGGTTGTTGTTTTGTTTGCCTGGTGATTCTACTGGACAGCGGGTCTCTCTTTGTACGGGTTGCTTGGCTATGACGTGGTTTCGCCGAACAGGATGTCAAAGCGATTGTACCAGTACGAGGATGTCAGTAAGATCGGTGTCGTAGGCCCTGTAGTGGTACTTGTGGTCGGGGTGACTGCTTCCCCCCAATCTGGAATCTCCAATAACATAGTACGCCGCTCTACGGTATATTTGGGGACACGGGGATCCTGGCTGCGCGGAATTTGTGCGAAGTCTATGCCTGGTGTTGCGGGTCTTCCATCAGCATGTGGTGTATGCTGATGGAAGACACACAAGAGAGGTGATACACTGGTATCACCTCTCCGGGACCATACACGACACGCATATTGTTATTCCGTTTTTGTCTTTGTTTCCGCTCCCGGAAGTTCTTGCGGACTTGTTCTAATGTTAGCTTTCCGCTCGACATGTTTTTCGTTCAATGTTTAAGGACAGACTAGCTCTAATTTGTTTTCAGCAATCCAACTTTTACTCTCTTCGGTGTGGGTTTTTGTTTTTTGGTTTTTATCATTCAACGGCCCTTTTTGCAGTTGATAAGTGGTAATGAGGTGATCATATCAATGGGTGTTCTTATTCACACGTTTGCACGTCGTCTATAGTTAAGTGTGGCTCGAAATTTATGGGTAGCTTTCTTTGTCTGCTTTTAGTTGAAGAGGTAAGGTCGTAAATTACTGGTGTTAAAGGTCCCTCGTTTCTTGCCAGTTTCGATGTTAGATAACTCATATACATTGAGATGTGGTATATGGGATATCTTATATGGGCCCTCGAATAGTAGTGCGAACTTTTGTGCTATTCCAGCGGCGGCGTTCGAGGTGGGGTTTGTTCGTAAAAGTACCAAGTCTCCAATATTATATTTTGTAGTTCGTCCTCTCTGTTTCGCAGCTCGCTTTTCCGAGGTTTTAATTTGAAAGGCTCGTACAGCTTGATAAATAGAATTTTGCTCCCTTGTAGTGGTTGGCGTTAAGTATTTGTCTAATATTGGTTGTAAAAATTGTTTAGGACGTCGGCCAGTTAACACTTCGCTAGGGCATCTACCTATACTGGAGTTTGGTGTGTTGTTGAGGCATTCTTCAATACGTGAGATATATGTGGGCCAACTACACTGCTGGCCAATAGGTTGGAATAATTCAAATTTTTAGGGTAAGTTTCGATACATATATCTTCTGAACGATATGGAATATCAAAATACGGATTTCAGGACGTTTTTGGAAATTTCATCGACAAAAACTGGTCTGAATATCAATTTTCCATTATGCTCAAAAAAGGAATATACGGGGGTGTAAACTAAACCCCTAAAAAAATCAAAATTTCATTCTTACCGAGAATTTAGGAAAACCAAAATCGAGTTAAATTTTTTATACCGGGGTAATCTATGGACCAATTCGAAAAAACAAATTTGGCCGATTTTTGATATCTCGCTTATTTTTGAATATACGGCGTTTTTATTGAAATTAGGACAATTTTTTGGAAATGTATCTCTTACTTTTTAAAAACAAAGTAAGTAATGGATTTTTTTCTTATTTTCAAGTAAGCTTACATGCCTCTAGCTGCCTCAGTAGCTAGAATTGACATTTCTTATACAGGGTGCCTGCGAAAACATTTAATAAGCATGTGTCACGCAAAATCTGTATATTTAAATAAACTGTGTGCAGAACCCTGTATGATTAAAATGAACGATAATTTTAAAATTTTAAAACTGTGAAGGGAAACCTTAGAAAAATATCTCGAAACGGTTTTTTATTTTTCTTGATCGGATGAGTATTATCATAATTTACAGTTTCGTTGTAATTACACGGTAAATCCCTATATAAAACATTTAAAAAACTTGCGGTAGTAACGATTAGCTGGTGGGCTAAGTATTGTAACAATCAAGTCACCACTGGATTACATTTAGTAATCGAAATTCTTCAATTTGACCTTTGAGAAGTTTGAAAAATGGTTTGCAGGTTCCTATCTTAATTTTATTAGAATAATTAATATAAATCTTAGCAAGCTAGAAGAGGTAGTTTAATATCGACTAGGCCCTCCTCTGTTATTATAAACTTCCCGACATCTGTTTGGCATACTTAAGACTAGGTTATTGATATAATTTTGTGGGACATTTTCCCACTCCTCCTCAATGGCTTGAGACAGATCCTCTAAAGTTTCAGGTGAATTGGGCCTTGAAACTACCAACAATTTTAAGTAAGACCAAACATTCTCAATCAGATTTAGATCGGGTGATTTTGCAGGCCAATCCATCCTATGCACCTGGTTTGCTTCCAAAATCTGGTTAACAATATGGGCCCGATGAGGTCGGGCATTGTCGTCGATTAAAACAAATTCTTCTCCATAATTATCCGCATAGGGAATAACTATTGAAATTAAAATATTGTCCCTGTAGCGTTGAGCTGTAACAGTGTCGCGGGTAATAAACAATTCTGTTTTACCATTCCATTTCACTCCGGCCCAAACAGTAATACCTCCTCCACCAAAAGCCTCCTGAGCTACCATATTTTTTTCGGCATATCTACAGTTAGGCTCCCGCCACACTAAAATTCTGCCATCAGAATAAATAAGGTTAAATCTACTTTCATCGGTGAAAAGGCAATTTTTCCACTCTTCACTCCAATGCAAACGATTACGAACCCACGCCAACCGAGCTGTCCGATGGCGGGGAAGCAAGCGTATGCATTTGGCTCTAGAAAAATTACATTTGGGTATTAGGGTATTAGGATTACACAGTGGCATAAAAACAAAAATAATCTTTGATTCTTTTAACATGTATGTAAATTTAATTTTAAATGAAAATTGATAAAAAAATTTAAGTTTTTTTCGGTACAAGCCTCTACATTTTCAGATTTATAGAATTTGTTTCATGTCATAAGTAGGATAACAACACGATTCACTGTTGTAGACTTACCTTAAGTTGTTGCGATTAATCGTTCTTCTTATTGTGCGATTTGAGACTAAAACTCTTGTTTGGTTTCTAAATGTATCGCTAATTTTTCTCGAACTTTGATTCCTATTCCTACGAACATCTCTTATCAAAATCCGTTCTTCTCGAGCACCAATCTTTTTTATTCGCCCTCCATGGTACAAAAGGTTAACATCTCCTGTTTCATCAAATCTCTTTTTCAATTTGTGAACCATACTTTGGCTAACGCCGTATATCCTAGCAACAGTATGTTGCGTGAAACCCTCATTTAATAGGCGAATACAATTTCTCCTTTCTCTTGTTGTTAATTGTGCCATTATACACTTGTTTATATGAAAATGCAATATTTTTCAATCGAAACTATCGACATGAACAGTATAAACGCAATATGTAGATATTCTGCTGCATTACCAAATGTCAAACACAGCATTTTTTGTTTCCAGTGGTGACTTGATTGTTACAATACTTAGCCCACCAGCTAATCGTTACTACCGCAAGTTTTTTAAATGTTTTATATAGGGATTTACCGTGTAATTACAACGAAACTGTAAATTATGATAATACTCATCCGATCAAGAAAAATAAAAAACCGTTTCGAGATATTTTTCTAAGGTTTCCCTTCACAGTTTTAAAATTTTAAAATTATCGTTCATTTTAATCATACAGGGTTCTGCACACAGTTTATTTAAATATACAGATTTTTCGTGACACATGCTTATTAAATGTTTTCGCAGGCACCCTGTATAAGAAATGTCAATTCTAGCTACTGAGGCAGCTAGAGGCATGTAAGCTTACTTGAAAATAAGAAAAAAATCCATTACTTACTTTGTTTTTAAAAAGTAAGAGATACATTTCCAAAAAATTGTCCTAATTTCAATAAAAACGCCGTATATTCAAAAATAAGCGAGATATCAAAAATCGGCCAAATTTGTTTTTTCGAATTGGTCCATAGATTACCCCGGTATAAAAAATTTAACTCGATTTTGGTTTTCCTAAATTCTCGGTAAGAATGAAATTTTGATTTTTTTAGGGGTTTAGTTTACACCCCCGTATATTCCTTTTTTGAGCATAATGGAAAATTGATATTCAGACCAGTTTTTGTCGATGAAATTTCCAAAAACGTCCTGAAATCCGTATTTTGATATTCCATATCGTTCAGAAGATATATGTATCGAAACTTACCCTAAAAATTTGAATTATTCCAACCTATTGGCCAGCAGTGTAGTATGGTTTTCATGGCAGTAGGTGCGGAAAAATCTTCCCAGTTCTTTCATATATCTTTCACTTGGGTTCGAGGCAGCATGTCGTATAGTGGCATAAGTTACCTCGATTCCAGCCTTCGGTAGGTTCTTTCTCCAAATTTTGGAGGTGAATTGGGTACCATGGTCGCTTAGGACCCTTTCTATGCGATAAACTTTGGTCAAATCCTTGGTGATACGGTTTGCGGCAGCGATAGCATTGGCCTTCTTTAATGGAAACAGTTTTACATACTTGGAGAAAATGTCCACTGCTACCAGGATATAAGTAACTCCTCCACGTCCTTGTGGAAGTGGTCCGTAAAAGTCGACGGCGACTAGTTCTCCCACTGTCTGAGTAATGATAGGTTGTAGCGGTCCTGACCAGTGTACGTTTGGTTTCTTGGATTTTTGGCATAACTCGCAAGTTTGTAACAAGTGGTGTATTTGGCGTTTCATGTTAGGCCAATGGTAAGAATGTCGAAGCATAAGATATACTTTCCGTCCTGCGAAGTGTCCCATTTCCAAATGGTACTGCCATATAAGTCGCTCTTGTAATTGTTTTGGAATGGCTAAGGCTTTATGTTGGGTAAACGGATCGACATGTAGTAGGATACCCTGCTCGTACAGGTACGAGTTTGCTAAGCGTTGTATCTTAGGGTCAGTGGTATTTGTGGGGTTCTCTAGGTGTTCCATCATCATCCTTAACATAGGGTCTTCACGTTGAAGTTGGGCTAATTTCTTAAAATCTTCGAGTAGTTCAGTGGAACCTTCCACTGTAAAATTCGCTACGATAGGATCGGGAGTTTCTCTAGAGTTCGACGGTATATCTGCTGGGTATCTGGATAGTATATCAGCGACTGTATTCTCAGTTCCTTTGATATGGGTAATTTCGAAATCGAATTGTTGTAAGAATAACACCCATCGAGTGATCCTTTCGATCAGGAAACGGCAATGTTTTAAAAAGGTGAGTGCCTTATGGTCTGTGCGTATTGTAAACGACGAATGAAGTAGATATAAATGAAATTTTCTCAAACTAGCGACGATGGCATATAGTTCTTTCTCTGTGGTGACATATTTTAATTCTGGCCCCCGTAGACTCCGACTATAAAATCCAACTACGCCTCTGCTTCCATCTTCATAGGTTTGGTACAGCACTGAACCGATAGCGAAGTGTGAGCTGTCGGTCTCCAAAATATATGGCCTCGTCGGGTCGGGGTGTATGAGTACAACTTCCTTTATGAATTGGTTTTTAATTTCTTGGAAATGTCGATCCTCTTGGGTGCCCCAGTGCCAGGGTGTTCCCTTTCTCAACAGGTGGCCTAACTTTGCGGTATTGTCTGAATACTTTGGGCAGAAGCGACGGTAATAATTACATAAGCCCAAAAAAAGCTCTTAATTGTTTTATGCGGACAGGTTTCGGGAAATCTTGAATGGCTTTTATCTTCTCGGGATCCATAAGTATGCCGGTGGGTGTTAGAATGTGGCCTAGGAATGTGACACTGGTTCTCACAAAATGTGATTTTTCTAGGTTCACGGTCATGTTTGCCTTTTTAAGTTGGTTTAATATGGCGCGTATGTGCTGTAAGTGTTCTTCAAATGTGGGAGAGGCGACAAGTAGATCGTCTATATAATTGTGCACAAATGGCCTGACTTCGGGGCCCAAGACTAAGTCCATACATCTAGTGAAACTGGCGACAGCGGTCTTTAAACCGAATGGCAATACTTTATAGCAATAGCTCTTGCCATTGTAGGAAAATGCCGTGTATTTCTTGCTTTCTTCGGTGAGCGGTACTTGCCAATAGCCAGATACAAGATCAATAGTTGTCAGATATTTTTGGCGATGGAAACGTTGTAATAATTCATCAATGGAGGGCGGGCACTCGTGATCGGCGGTCATTTGTTCATTTAATTGGCGTGCGTCGAGGCAGATACGTACAGTGCCGTCCTTTTTCTTGACTACCGTCATGGGACTGGAATATGGCGATGCAGCTCGTTCGATGATACCCTGCTGTATCATTTCCTCTAATTTAGCCTCTACAGCAGGTCTCAGTGCGAAGGGTACGGGGTAACTTCGTTTCAGGAATGGTGTTTCGTTTGACATCTGAATTTTGTGTTTGTATAAGTGCGTCAGGCCTGGTTTGTTACGAAACAGTTCGGAAAATTCCTCTAATAATTTCTGGAGTTTTATTTTCTCATAGACAGACAGGTTTCCCTCATTAATCTTAGTTTGGAGAACGTCAGTGGGGTCGATCTGTAGGTTAGCTTGTATCAATGTAGTCAGTTCATTTTCTTCAGCTGCAATCGTATATTCTGCATCGGCCTCGGTGTGTCGGAGAAATGGAACCTCAAGACTGTTACCGGCGGGTGACATCACGGACGAGTGTTGTTGTTGCATGTCTAAAGTACAATTGTGTATCCGTAGCCAATCCATCCCGATAATGCAAGGTTTAATGAGGCTTGGAACGACAAGGCAGCATAAGGCAAATGTCTCTCCAGCGAGTTGTACTTTTAACATAATTTGTTTAGTGATCCGCTTGCTCCTGGTGCCAAATGCTCCTTGGATTAAGATAGCACGTAGGGGTAGGCTGGGTGGTTTCGTGCTCTGGATTTCATTTATGTAGATTTCTTCGGAAATACAGGTAATTTCGCTGCCGGTGTCGAGTAAAGTGGTAATTGAAATTTCGCCATATTTTATAATGATTTCAGGTCTGGTGGTGTTGACGGGTTAAGGATGGACGCTCCGTCAGCCTTCTTCCATTGTAGGTGGAGGTTGGTATGCGGGCTGGTACTTTCTCCAACGGTTATTAAACCTTGCCTTCCACTGTTCCGTCGAGCAATAATGGGATGTAAAATGCCTTGGCCTCGGCGTCCAAGACCTAGTCCGGGTTTCCAACCCATCTGCTGCATTATGTACCACCCTATGGAAAGGTCGGGGTTTTGTCGTTGTTGGGACTGGTTGACTATAGCGGCGGTCGAGACTACAGCCCCATTTAGTTCGACCGGTGTTCGTTTCCCTCGTAAGTTGTTGTGGTTTCCATATTATTGCTCCGGTCTCCCCTATCCCATCGGAATCGCTTGTTCGGCTGCGTCTGACCATTTATTGCGGATGTAGGTTGTGTATTCGAGGGTGTGGAATTCGAAAAAATGCTCTCCTGGTGGCGGAGAAATTCGGCAGTTGCAGCAACAGATTTGTTTTCTTTTAGATGCCATAGGGACTGTACGTTAGGTGGGAAATGTTTCATCAAATCGGATACGAGCGTAGTCTCGGGATGTGGATCAGTTAATAGGTGAGACAATCCAACGTAGTGCGCGAAATATGTTTCCATCGCTTTGCCATTCTTTCTGGACCAGCGCGTAGTAGTTAGGAGGCGGCGTAATTTATTTTGTTCTGCCTCAGACCAGTAACTATTGAGGAAGTCGGCTTTGAAATCATGGAAGTTTTCCCATGCAATCTGATAGATGGCTGCCCAATCTCGGGCTTCTGTCGAGAGTGCTTCGTGCACCACGTTCAGTTTGTCTTCTTCCGCGACATTCATCTTTGACATGTATCTCTCGAGCTCGTGGAGAAATTTGACAGGGTGCTTGTTCTTGCCATTGAACGTAGGCAAGGTGGGACCAGGGGTTGTGTAGACTGTGCGGCTGTCTGGCCTTGGCAGTGGGGACAGACAAGAGCTGGTGGTATCTCGGGCTTGGGCTATTTCTTGAATCTCTTTGTGGAGGTTCACAGTGGCGGCTTGTCGTTCTGGGTGCATGGCTACTAGACTCTTTCCCAATTGTGTGTACAGGAGGCGCTGGCTTTCCTGGATCTGGCGTTGATTTTCTTGCATCCCTCGTACAGCATCAAGGAGGGCATCCAGTTTGGCTTCGACAGGGGGCGGTGGTGGTGGAGCGGCGATCTCGGGCTGTGTGGTTCTCTCGGGCGGTGTGGCGTCTTCGGAATCAGTGGTTGGAAGGCTGCTGTCGTCGCGGTGTCCGTGGGTAACTATGAAAATTAGTGCAGTATCAGATTTTACCTTAACGAGGGCATAACATAATACCAATTTACGACTCTATATCCTGGTCACGGCACCAGTGAAACGGCACCCCCCCCCCACTCTACTTACTCTTTTTTACTTTTTACTTACTCTTTCTTATTTTTATACTTCTCGCTTGCTTTACTTGTCTATGAAATGACTACATATCCACATACATACATACGTACCTATATATACATCCGACAAAGCAAGAAAACAAGCAAGTTGGCCTTTTACGTGATCGTCTAGTTGTAT
Source organism: Tetropium fuscum (assembly GCA_964058915.1). Lineage (NCBI taxonomy): Eukaryota > Metazoa > Arthropoda > Insecta > Coleoptera > Cerambycidae > Tetropium > Tetropium fuscum. The sequence goes on from CAXKVY010002406.1 coordinate 21,116, forward strand.
TTGGTTAGGACCCAATTTTACGTTATGATTGTAGTTTTGTTTATACCCTGATTCTTTTAAAGTTTGGTATTACTTGTCCCTATTCGGGTCTGATTTAAGTTGCCTCAATTTATAACATAAAAGAACACTTGGAAAACCCTGATAGCTGTGACACTCTGGCTTAATGACACTGTGTTTAGATCTTTATATAGCACTGTAATACAGGTGTAAGACTATACTTTGTTAGGAACACAACATGATTGGTTACTTAATTTCGAACGTAAACGGAACTCAATAAAATACGGAAACTGTTTTAGGACATTTATTCTGACCATAGTCATATTTGCAAGGGACAATGGTACTGTTTGTTGAGACTATCGCCTCATATAAAGTTACTGCATAATTAGTAGTTAACATGGCTAACAAAGCATGATAAACTATTTGCAGATGAGGGAAACAGACGTGTAGATACCTTGGTACCATTTACGTCTAGATAATGAATCGTACAAACAAACAATGACGCAATGTCATTGTTTATGGCAATCGCCATTTTGATATTAGCGTAGGCAATCAACAAAATTATGTGATTGGGACCACGCAGGAGTTACCGAAGTCCAGTATAGGTAAAACTTCACGGTGCCCAGGGAATTTTCCCTGTATAATGTTGAGTACCCTAGTTAATACAGAACTTGTATTATTGTCTCACAACCTTTGAACCTCTGAAGATTTCCACAGGGACAATCGTCTCTTCTGGGCGCACCAATCGGTGCAGGGCTCGCAGGGGCATAACTGCATGCCAGTACCCTCTATAGATTTGAGTGGTCGGTTCGCCGGCTTGCTAGACAATACACAAGGTGTGCATCGGACATCGGTACCTACTGAGTATAATCAACCAAAAGACACTCGTCAAATCTTATTCTATATAAACACTACACAAGTAAAATTTCACATATGCCTGGGGAAAAACCTCCCTGTATATTCTGAGATCCTGGCCAATACAAAACCTGTGCGATTAGTTCCGTGAACCTTACGATCCAAAACGCTCCCCATCTGCGGGGCGTCGATGACCGTTAAGTGGGAAAGATTCACGAATAATAAAACAACCACTGGTGTGCATGGCCATCGGTAAATACCGAAACATATGAAGCAAAGAGGCACGTGTCAAATCTTATCCGGTGCAACTTAGAGAGGTCCAGATGCTACCGCAAATGCCGACAACCACTTGAAGCAGGTAGTGATTGCGGTTACCGACTCTTACAGCAGGACAAAAGGACAGCGGATGACAATTACGTTAAGTGTGAAACAATGCGTTTGTTTTGTACAACTCATTACCCAAATCAATTAAAGTATTAGAATGATTTATGCACATTGATTCCCTCGGACATGATAAAATGCTAATAAGAAGAATTTATATTACATAGTGAACCTTAATCATACTAAGCTTCAAGTAACACAGAAAAACCAGGGGTTATACCGTAGACGGAGATATAGAGTCGTGGATTTACGAATGAATTACGAATATTTAACTGCCAAGTTCCACATCAATGATTTAGGACGTTAGATTGAAACAGAAGACAACGATGTAGGACATGGCAGCAGGGGTAGACCCTAGGTGACATTACCTAGTGCTGGGAATAGCGAGAGATTCGCATCCCTGACTTCCCCGGGTTCGAGAATATCGCTGTGGGTCGGGAACGTGTCCATGGCTGGTACGGATAACTTGGATCCACGGGTGGAAATTACTCGCTTCTTGTAGACAAAGGGTGCGTTGCGAACAGGCGTATACAGCTAGACCGGGCCTGGGGCAGCCCTGGGATACTCAACGTCTGCTAGACAGCACATCCGCAGAACACTGGACCTGGAGCGGTCCCGACGTAATGCGAAATTGGACAATTGTGAATAATTCTGCCAGACTGGACGGTCCTGGATGAGACACGGAACGTCAGCTTAAATATTCAACAACTCTCCTTTTTGTGTACAAGGGTACGCTGCTAACAGTCGTCTACAGTTAGACCGGGCCTGGGGCAGCCCTGGAATACTTAACGTCTGCTGGACAGCAGTTCCGCAGAACACTGGACCTGGAGCGGCTCCGACGTAATGCATAATTGGACAGTTGTGAACAGTTCTGCCAAACTAGACGGACCTGGTGGTCACAGAATGCTTAGCGGATGCTCTCCAACTCTCCTCGATTGAAGCCCGCGTTCACCCTTTTATACGAAATTTGTCGTGACGTAAACCTACCGACGCGGGCCGTGTCCCATGGGAACCCTCACAATTTGTTTATTTTATACATTCCGATCTCCAAAGCTACGCTAGTTTGTTTAGAATAACACCATTAAGATAAGGCGACCGTCGCATGGACACGGTGTTAGAAAATCCTTTACCTATGTTACAGTAAAGGCATCGAAGGGATGAACACGTGAACACAGGCCATGTGGTTGCTGGGCTCGAAGGATACTCTCGTTTGTTTATATTAACGTACTTAAGATAAGGTGAATGTCTTACGAAACTGCGTTAAAACTTTGCTAAAACAGCCATGAAATAAATAGAATATTCGTAGACCATAATTTTACGTATTTTAATAAATCTGGATATTTGTTGTGAAAATAGAAAGAGGACTGGACTAAAATGACGTAGATAATCTAGTTTAACCTAAAATTATGGTAAACCCAAAAATGAGTAGGAGTAAATTAGGAAATTTTCTCACAAACGCACGGCCTAGATACGGGGCGTCTCAGTATTTTATATTATGTTTATAAAGAACTCTTCTTGACGATTTATAACAATTTTTCATTATCCGATTAAATATAGTATTTATTTATATTATTATAATATTAATAATAATAATAATAATAATATTATTATATTGTTACGTTTCTCGTAACTTTTTGGGCTAGGGTTAGTTTTAATAAAACCACATTCTCTCACTACAACTAACTTATTTATTTATTCATACTTTTACTTTGACACCTTTGAGGAACACCTATCACTATTTAACAAATTGATATTACTTACATTATTCCTTTCACTAAATCTACCCCCATGGCTTCAGGATATATGTCAACTTGTCTATCTCAATTCTCAAAAACCCCCTAACTCACTTCTTCCCAGCTTGCTATCTCCCCCCAAAAACCTTCCATTTCCTATTTTCTTGTCACCCGTATTTTCTTGTCACCCATAATTATTATGCATTAATTTACTGTACAGTGTTTTCTAATTTGAAGCCAAAATATGTTTATTTTTATATTTAGTTATTTAGTTATATTTGTGACACATCTACCACCCGCTATGTTAATTCTACGACCAAAAAATATATAGCAAATTGCTATCGATAAAATACTATTCCAAATAAAAAATACTATGTCTCCGTGCTGTCCATATATGTCGGCATATGATACTTCTAATGAAGATTGTACGTTGTCAATTATTTCGTTTAAGTTGTCTTTTACTGAGGTTAAGTTAAAGTGAGGTATGTTTAAAGTCCAATTTCGATTCAATCTTCCACTTTTAAAAATTTTGGTAAATTATCTTGTTTCTGTTCGATATTATTTATTCCCATGGCATATTCCCTTTCTGCGTGAATAATCGGCATACTGAGGCAGTCCCGTAACGTCCTTTTGATCTGGCCAGTTACGAATTAGAATAACAACCTCCACATCTTTAAATAAATTGAAAATCATATTTTTTACTGTGGTCCACTGTAAGTGGTCAATTCCGCAGCCTAATCTCGGCACTGCCAATTTCCGGATACGATTGCTACGAACAAAGTCCCTTAGTTAAAACAGGGATGACCACAAATTTCTCAAAGATGGTTTTTCCCAAAAGTGTTGCTTTGTAACTAAATAAAATATAGTTCGACCATTTTCTCGCAGTACGGCCAGTCCTCCTGGTTGTTGCCTCTGCGGTACAAGTTTATGGACACTTCCAAATTTTGATTTAAATATTTTTGCGCCTAGGAGTAGCTATCGGTATTAACGAACAGATCCTGTGTTTTCTCCTCTATTTTTGCTCTTAATATTTCATATTCGTAGTTCTTTTTCGACTTCATAAACTCGTTAAATGATTTTCTTATTACATACCATGTGTTCTCCTTTGGTTTGTCTCTTCTGACAACTTTATATATACCGGGTGTCAAAAAAGTCCCGGGACGGTCAAATATTTAGAAAAATATGCGTCGTATTGGAAAACAAAAAAATAGGGGTTCAATGTTTTTGAAAAAACTATTCAGACATACCAAACTCAACCCCCCCCCTCCACCCACTGGGGTGGGGGTGGGGGTAACTGGGTGGAGTGGGGGGTTTGAGTTTGGTATGTCTGAATAGTTTTTTCAAAAATATTGAACCCCTATTTTTTTGTTTTCCGATACGACTCATATTTTTCTAAATATTTGACCGTCTCGGGACTTTTGCTTCCGCTCTATTATTTTTAGACCGTCGATTTGAGCGACATGTAGCCGGTATGCAAAAAAAAAAGTTTAGGGCAAAAAGTTCTTATTTTCCATCGTAGAATCGGAATCTGCAATAAGAGTTGGGGGTTGCCTTTTAAAATTCGGGAGTTACCCCCACCCCCGCCCCAGTGGGTGGAGTGGGGGGTTGAGTTTGGTATGTCTGAATAGTTTTTTCAAAAATATTGAAACCCTATTTTTTTGTTTTCCGATACGACGCATATTTTTCTAAATATTTGACCGTCCCGGGACTTTTTTGACACCCGGTATAGTCTTTCTTTTCCGTAGTCGTTCCTGATACTGCTTCGGGGGTGTGAAATTTATTGTTTCTCCCCCTCTCTTAGGACCTTTGTGAGTATTTATTCTATTCTGCCCAACCCCTGTTGTGATATTATTCTGGTAGGAATGCTGCTTTACTCCCATTCTCTCAGGATTGTCTAGATAAATAGTTGTGCACATTTTATCGATGGTCAATGTTAATGTTCCGGCTCTAATATTTATTATTGATTGGTATGTCGTGAGAAATTCCATTCCTAGTAGAACTGGAAGTGACAGGCCTTGGATAACATTTGCTCGACAATGTACGGTGAGTCCTCCAATACCGAGTCTAAATGTAGCCTCCCCTAATATAGGGATTTTTCCCCCTCCGGCGACAACTTGATATCTGTGTTGGGACCTTTCTCTTTGAAAATATTTTAAAATTCGTGGTGTTATAACGTTCTTCTCCGCCCCAGTGTCTATTATGGCTCTTACCATTTGTCCATTTACAGAGCAATGGATTGTTAAGATGCTATTCATTCTTTTACTATGATGGGCCCCCATATTGGCAAGGACGACGCGGGGGTCTAGTTTTGTCGTCCGTTGGCGTTTGGGTGTTGACGTCTGTTTTAGGGACACGAAACTACAAAGTGGCCTACCCTATTGCACTGGAACCACCTTGGTCTCCCATCACTATTTCTTGTGTTCGGGGGTTGAATCGGTTTCTATTATATTGCCGAAGCGGGAATTTATAGTTCGACTGAAATCCCCTGTCTTGCGTACGTGGTTCGTATCATTGAGGGGGTGGAACCCTGTTCCAATTACCCCGATAATTGTTTTCTCGGGCCCCACGGTAGTTACCCTGTTTACGAACCTGTTTCCATAATTTTGGGGTGTCGTACGGCTTCTTTTATTTTCAACCCTCTGTTGGGTTCCCTGAGCTTGATTACTGCAATGGCAGCTGTGGTGGCATTGGTTTTCTTCGCTTATTTTTAGGGTGTTCAATGGTAAATTTGTGTCTAAGTGTGTGGATATATCGTCTAGTCTTTTGATGGTGTTTTTAAATTTAACACAGTACAGATCGTCCTGGAGAATGAGCCGGTAACTCCTGTAAAGTTCCTTATTCATCCCATTTTAAAAAAATTTCTTAAATTTGCCAATGTTGAAGCTTGGGTCATAGTCTGCGAAGATTGTCTGCAGTTCAAAGTAGTATGCCATAATTGTCTGGTTTGGTCGCTGTTCTGTTTCATAATTTTTTTTCTCTAGCATTCTGCGTATATCGGTACCACTAAATTCTTTTACAAAGTCGTCTTTAATCTGGCCCCATGTTTTCTCTAAATTGTCCGCGTTTGATTTGTATCGAGTAAACCACAACTCTGCTGCTCCCTCTAAAAATGTGCCGAGGTAGGTAATCTTGAGATTATTGTCTCAGCTGTTTATTGGGGATCTTGCTGTTCTAGGGGAACGTACAAACGGATCAAAATCTGAAGAAGTACCACCTATTTCCGTGCTCCTGTGCCGTGGCTTAAACGAAGGGACAGGTTGATCTTCCTTTAACAATAATTTTACTGCAGCCCTAGCTTTCACTTTATCCTTTGAATCACTCATATAATAAACCTTGGGTAGATGCTTAATATTTTAAATATAATTAATATGTTTATCAATTTATGTATATCACTTTTAATGCGTATTCACCCCTAGTATATCGAATACATTTGTTAAAAAAAAAAAATAACTATTTGTATGTATTAAAATTGCAATCCAAAATAAAATTTAAAAAATTGTTCCTCAAAGTGTTTCTTTGTAACGCTCTGACTGAACAATATCCTCCTGTACATTTTCATCTATATCTTCTTCAATGCCAGTCTCTGTGTATTGATTTTTGGGTCCTTCATTTTGTTCAATAATGCTAATGTTGTTACGTACCGAAGTTGTTACGTAATGTTTTTCGTAACGAAGAACCTCATGATACCACAAAAACCTATGAAAGGAGTTAAGAAATCTGTATTAATTCAGAAAAACAAACGCCTCAAGGGTATAGATTATGTTGGTTGTCACCGAAAAGGGAATAATATAACCAAAAAAAAATATATCTAAAAATGCACGGAATATTAAACCACGATGTCACCATACATCTATAGAGAAGAAAAGTAGAACATATCATATCATCATATCATCTTTGATCATATCTTTGTGGGAGCTTCACTGAGGTAGACAGGCGAATTATATTTGAAAAGTTCTGGAAACTGGAGTCTTCGGCCGAGAAGAAAATGGTCGTGAAATGATCGGTGACAACAAGAATAATAAAGAGGAGAAGGAAAACTACATCGAATCCAGACAGAAAACAAGAAGGTCTTGACATATATCTACAGAAGGAATATGGTGAGAAGATCAAGGTTTGTCGTGCATTTTTTGTAAACACGCTATGAATAGGCGAAGACACATTGAAGAGGTGGACCAAGAATAATTTTAATCTAAAAGTACCAGCCGTGGATAAATTAGAAAATCCTCCACCAGGAAATGAGCCTAAAGAAACCTTCAGAAAATCAAATACTAGCAGTCTAACGTCAAACATCAAGAAACGGCTAGATTCTCTACCTAAGGTTCCTAGCCATTATTGCCGTTTTTCGTTCCACCAAGCATTATACGAAGTATTTCCCCCATTTGAGGACTAACGTTTTTCAAGACAACTCTGAACAAGGAAAATATAGCCATCCATCATCCCCGTAAGGATCAATGCGATACTTGCATTAGATATAAGACAAACAGCTCTCTGAGAAAGATTACCAGGACCACTTAAGGAAAAAAAGATGAGGCGAGAACAGCAAAGAATTTAGCAAAGGAGAGTGCTGGAGGCAGAAAATTAGTTTTAACCATGGACTTACAAAGCGTACTGCTATGCCCGAAGGTACTTGCCTCAAAACATTATTGCAAGCAAAAGTTACATTTGCACAATTTCACCTTGTACGTTCTAAATAATAAAGATGTTTTTTTGTATGTCTGGCACGAATCCAATAGTGGAGTAACAGCTAACGAATTCGTGTCCTACATTAGGGATTTCATTGACACAAGAAAAGAAGACTGATATTTTTTATTAATTTCAGACGGGTGCTCCTACCAAAATAGAAATAAAATTTTGGCATGTGCGCCTAGTGACGTAGCTGTTGCAGGGGGTATCATCATTTACAGCTGTTGCAGGGGGTAACAACAAATTTCCTTGGAGAAAGGGCATACTATGATGGAAGCTGATAGCGTCCACGCTACTCTGAAGAAGTATTTCATTCCTCCAATAAACTCTCCAGGGGATTATATTACTAATGAGAGCTGCACGCCTTATTCAGCTTTACACTGTAAAAGTTGTGGACTACTCGTTCTTCCTAAATTTTGAAAAACAGTCTTCAAATTCAAAATCATTGCGGCCAGGAAGGGTTGGGGGAGCAACTGTGACTAATATAAGGGCAATAAAATACACGCCTAATGGTGATATTTTGTATAAGATAAACCATTCAGATAATTATGATATTCTTCCCCAGAGAAAATTATGCTCGAGCCAGAGCAACTGTACCGAAATCCATTACCTATCACTGAGTCAAAATATCTACATTTTCAAGACTTGAAAGATGTAATAGAGAAAGATCATCACATATTTTATGACAGGATTTTAGGACAGGGCCATAAAAACAGGATTAGGAAAAAGGAAAGAAAACGAAACAAAACAAAGAAATACGAAGCAGACTGCAACTAAACAAAAAAAGAAGAAATGACGAGAAAATAGTAGTCACTTATTTTTCTTTAGTTACTTGGCTAATTCATTAGTTAATCTGATTTTGCCATACTGTCATTTTGTCAAAATATGCCATATGCAAAACAAAAGTTTTCGATTTGACGAGATCATTAGCTGATCAGATATTTAATCGGAATAGGCTTGCAACATACCTGATTCGAGTCGCGCAAATATTTTCATCTTTCTTTTTTAACTCTCCTTCTCTGTATGTATGAACAAACGTGTTTCGATTTCTGTCGAAGTGTCGAAAATCATTGTCAAAAGTTTTGTGCTGTTTGTTGTGAAATGTCTCAGATGATAATAAAAGGGAAGAATTACACTGAAAGGGAGAAATCCCTTTTAGTAAACTTCATAGAAACCTAAGTATACCTACGATAGGCGGTTTTAAAAATTAGGTGCTGTTTGCTTCAATTTTCATTTGCAGTATTTCATTATCTGTTTGCACTTCGATTTACAGTAAAATTTTTATAAGCAAAAGTGCCTATTTAATCTGCAAATTTACATAAAGCGAGTAAAACAATTTATCCTGAAATTCTTTTTAATTTTATATATTCTAACCTCAAAACGCTGATTCTAGATGTAAACAATTTCAATCCTTAAATATCAATACAGTTGTTAGCTGGGCTATCCTTTAGCTATTCTTTCCCAGTCCTCAATCCTTAGTTTTTCCAACAGAAAAAAAGAAGCTCTAGAAAATAAACGAACCCCAGGAGACGCTATAAATCGTAAGCTTAGGGCTTGAAATGAAGTGACTGCAGTATTTAATGCATCTGCTGACAGCATTCGAACCGTCAAACAGCTGAAGATTTTATATGACAATATAGAGAGGAAAGCTAGGAAAGATTTAGCTATTATTATTAGATAACTGTATACTTTTATGTGTAGATCTTTTATTTTATTTTTTTATTTATAGAAAGAACAAGAAATTTTTATTTATATTATATTATATAAATTTTTATTTATAGAAAGAACAAGAATAGGCATGCTCAAAGAATACTAGAAAGACTATCAAAAGATTGCGCGAAAAAGACTGTTTTTATTTAAAAGCAGATAAAGGTAATAAGGTTGTTATTTTAGATAAAGGGGACTATTATGAACGGGTAAACAACCTAATTAGTAATGGTCCTTATAAAGAACTTACTAGAAACCCTTTACCAAGAATGACCACTGAAATGAAAAATGTCCTCAAATCATGTAACAACCTTATTACTCCACCTGTTAAGAATGGGTTACGTGTGTCTAACCCTACTGTACCTAGATTGTATTGTCTACCAAAAATTCATAAGCCAGGGAAGTCGGTGCGTCCAATAGTATCGTCTATTGGATCTCCGACTTACCACTTATCAAAATGGTTGACTAAGGAATTTGAAAGTTTGCCCATTGCACAGCCTAGTTTTTCAGTTAAAAATTCGAATGATTTCATTGATAAGGTCAAGAATATTCAATTGCAAGAGGGTGAAATTTTGATTTCCTTTGATGTTTGTTCATTATTTCCTAGTGTACCAATTCCACAGACCTTGGACTATCTTGAGGATTTACTCGAATTAAACAACTATAGAAGAGAAGTAATAGAAGAATATATAAACCTTACAAAACTTTGTATGAAACAAAATTGCTTCCGTTTCAATGACAAGTTTTATGAACAACATGAAGGAACCGCAATGGGTAACTGTTTATCGCCTTTCATTGCTAATGTCTTCATGAGTCGTTTTGATACTGAAGCAAAAGAAGAATTCGAGTATTTTCCTAGGATTTGGCTTAGGTATGTGGATGACATTTTTGCCGTGTTTGACACTAAGATTGCGGATGTAGAAAACTTCATTTCCAAATTAAATAGTCGTTTCACTTCTGTAAAGTTTACATATGAACTAGGAAATAATGGAAAACTTTCATTTTTAGATGTATTAGTAATTAAAAATAGTGATAATAGGTTAGAATTTGATATATATAGAAAAGATACCAGTACGATCAGATATATCCCTAATGACTCTCACCACTGCTATCAACATAAAATGGCAAGTTTCAACTTTCTTGTCCATCGTTTACTAAGTTTCCCTCTCAGTAATGAGAGATTTGAAAAAGAAAAAGTATGAATTAAAGATATAGCTGTGAGTAATGGTTATCCTAGAGATATAGTTGAAAAACTAATTAGGAAGCGTAAATTTAAGGACACACTTCGTAATTCTACGACCCTTCAAAAGGATATAGAGGCTCCAAAATATGTATCCATCCCGTACGAACCCCGGTTTACTCATGGTTTGAGTAAGGTTTTCAAAAACGTGGGTATAACAGCGATTCATTCGTCGAGCAACAAATTACAACAACTTTTAGACAATCCAAAGGATAAAATTGTTCCAAATGAAAGGTCTGGGATTTACGAAATTAGTTGTAATGATTGTGATCGAAAATATATTGGACAAACGAGACGGTCAATTAACACCAGATTTAAAGAACATATGGCTCATCTAAAATATGGAAGAACAGATAAGTCTAGTGTTGCACAACATGCTTTTGACAACAATCATAGAATAGATATTAGTAATTTAAGATTAGTTAGAAATGTGACCAATAATAGACAGTTGGATGCATTTGAGAGCATAGAAATTGTAAAGTGTAATAGTAGTATGAATAGCGACAAGGGACCTATCCCGTATAGCCCGCTTTACGCGTTGCTTAGCAACCGATGATTGAAGCGTGATTAGTCACGCGTAAATTTGACGGTGATATCATACCGTAGCCCGCTTTACGCGTTGCTTAGCAACCGATCATTGAAGCGTGATTAGTCACGCGTAAATTTCACGGTGATATCATTAGTGACGTCACCGGAAAAATAGTATAAATATGGTAGATTTTGTAATTTAAGATTAGTTTTAATCGTCTCCCGATGATGCCAACTTGATTGGCGAAACGCGCGTCGAGCGAAGTGAAAGTGTTTTGGTGTTTGTGGAAACTACTCCGAGTGTTATAGAAAGAACAGTACAAATTCATGATGAATTAAATTTAATGGAGGGGAAGCCCTCTGGAGAAGAGAAACATAATATTGGCGAGCATAAAGGAAGTACAAATTGTTTTCATGTATTCCGACTAGTGCCCAGGTGAGATTGGGTAAAGTGCCTGTCGTTGCTGTTATTATAACCTGACTTAGATATCCACTTCGTAATCTATTGAGAGAACATGTTCACGAGTCGATAATATTCCTCATACCAAATCAAAGATAGGTTTTATTTATTCGAATTGTGTTTATGATGTTTTCAAAAGACTTTTTACTTGTTCTAGGCCGAGGTATTAAAAGGAGGTGGAATTAACAAAGCTCCTACCAGTAGTGGAACCAGTCTACAGATAATAGGGGACAAAGTGGTGCCACTTCCAAATGCCTACGATTCAGCAGCGGAATATCATGGTGGTAAATAAATTTAACATAATTTAAAATGTTTTATTGACTAAAGAAGTGTTTTATATCTAAAAAATTGCTAATACTTAAAATAGATTCATTATTTTAAGTATTACCAATTTTTTAGATAAAAAAACACTTCTTCCAGATATCGTTATTGAGATGGAAGAACCAGAAATGGAAGAACCTGCAGTTCCCCACTTTCAGCTAACCCATCCTGAACTCCTACTCCTAAGCCCGGACCTCCACGTCTCGTCGTAACAAAACCAATTAAAAAAAGAAAAATTAACAAAAAAAATAACTAGAAACTAAAATATTTTAAACAACGAATTCAGAAATTTTGAATTCGTTAATAGAAAAAAGGTGTCTCCTTCTAGAGGATAAAAAAAAAAGAAATTATTGTTGTTGGAAAAATATTTGAAATAGGTAAATATTTTGTTGATTACTTTTTATGAAATACAATTTTAAGTATTACTTTCACTGGGGACATTGTGGCAAAAAAGCGAGGCACATTTTGAAAATAGCTGTTTCTATTTATTCATTAAAATATTCTGATTCATGTTTGTCATATAACAAAATTTATATGGTTTACAACTGAAAAACTTCCTAACCTACCCAATTTAACGAGCCATCATTGATTAATTACTTCCACATAGTGGAAGTATAATAATCTAACAATTTAAAAAAAATGTATTGCTTAATCGCTTTAAAATGTCATGAAACGTCGACATTTTCAATTTGTGAAAAATTTTTGTCTGTCACTGTAACTTTTTTTTTGTGTGCATAATAACTCTTGAACGCTTAAAGACATCAATTTGAAATTTGGTACACATGTGCGTTATGATGAAATCGCGCCCAGATTATATTTTGAGATAAATCCTCTGCGGGGGGGGGGTAAATGGGGGGGGGGAAGTGACCTCATCTACTAATAAGAAAGGTTTTCCTTACGATATAAGATGCTTAGGAAACACAAAGATATTTTTTAACGCCACCTCCCCCTCCCTTCCCACTCATCACTCTGATATTTACGTTCAATAATGAAGGAAATAAAACGGAAATATTTCCACAATTTCGCAAATCTTATTTTCTTATGAAGAAAAGATTGTGCTACATGCTCCCTCCCGGTTAAGGGGGGCAAGAATATCGATGTGACATATCGTTTATTAGTTTTCGAGGTAGAGTATTTCAAATATCGCCTTGTTAATACTCTATGAACAATTATTGTTTTACTTCCAATTATTGCTTAAAATCGCTTTAAAATGTCATGAAAGTTCCCATTCGAGGTAAAGGATTTTTATCAGTCAGCGCATGTCTTCTCGGGGCGTTAAGGAAAGTGGCATAACAAAATAGTCTTTCCACTGGTGCTGACGAAAGCAGTGGTGTTAAATTTTTCGAACACCTGCTTGGTGCAGTTATATTTGTTTAAGATTTCAAGATCAGTACTTGCGTCTTGCAAATACTGCAATAGCTGAAGTTCGATTTGTTTATTCACATCTTCATTATTACAAGAAGTGCTGTTCGAGTTAGCATCTTCAAATTCAAATAATGATTCTTCTGCCTTTGTTGAAGTTGACGATTGAAGTTTAATAAGCCGGACGTCTGGCAATCCTAGGTACACCAACACTACATTCGTGACTACATAACTTAATAAGAGTAACGAATTTTGACAATGTTTTCAATACTTACAATGGTTTTGATGTTGAAATTAACACATTTATTTAACACATTGACCTTCCAATGTGGTCTACACTTCGCACTTTGTATGGGTAAACTGAAACTGCATAACTCAGACCTCCTATTTGTAATATAGTTTTATCCCATTCCAGATTTGTCTTAATACGCATAAAATGTATCAAAACTACCAGGAAAGCATACTTTAAAAAGTTACTTTAAAAGTATCTTAGTTACTTTACAGTATCTAAGATACTATAAAAGTATCTAAGATACTTTTTAAGATACAAATTACTAGATACTTTATAAAAGTAACTAAAATAAAGATGCTTTTTGCTTAATATCGAAAGTATTTTAGATAAAGTATCTACGATACTTGAAGTATGTAAGATACTCTAGTATCCTTTTGTCCAAGATACTCCCAGCTCTGCTGCTAGCCACTTCACATTCACACGGAAGGTATAAGTAGCATACAAATATTGATGCTGCATACCATGCTTTTATGCCACTAGGTGAAAGTAATGATTCCTTAGGCAGCGGTTTTCTTACTACTAATTGTTAGTGATAGATGAACACGAAAATAAAAACAAAAAATTCATTTAAAAAAATGTTTTTAATTTCTCTCAAATGCCGATGCGATAATATAATTTCGCATAGCTGTGTTCCCATTTACATGTGCAATAATATTGTTATCTCCTATCGCTTCTAGGTACTCATCACGCTCTCCTTCCTCTACGTCACCCAAGTCTATGGCAATGTTGTGCAATACAGCGCAGGCGACTATTATGGCTACCGATGTATCTAACTTAGTTCTTAAACCAAATGACAAACAATGGAACCTCTTTTTGAATACTCCAAAGCACCTCTTGATGGTGTTTCTGGTGGCTATATGGGCTCGATTGTATACTTCCTCAGCGGGGGATCTGGGATTAGTTAATGGAGTTAATAAATATAATTTACATGGATATCCACTGTCTCCCAATAAGAAATTGTTGGCTCCATATCGTCCTCTTTAGGTATTTGAAACTCTCTAACGTCGAGACCGAGGGAATCTTTTTCCCGTCGATCGCAAAGAGAGGACGTGAACACGGCACAGGAACTTTGTCGCCACGGCTAGGTTTAGGCGAGACGGCGCAGGACTTGGCCGCGTTCACGTGCATCCCTCGCTTTCCGAGGAAAGCACTCACGGCGTTGAGGATTAACGGGACGCTTAATTCCCTATCCTCGAGGATGATTAGATCATCCGCAAACGCCATAAATGCCACTCCGGAGGAGCCACTGATGATACCCCCTGAGAATTATGTGTTAACAGAATCAAGCAACTCGTTCACGACCATGTTGAAGAGAATCGGGCTCAGAGGGTCACCTTGCTTGACTCCCCTCCTTATGTGCAGAGGACGCGTAAACTCGGCCCCATTCCGGATGACCGTCGTGGAATCGACAAAGCTGCCCATAACGTACTCCACCATATCCGCGTGGATACCACTCCTTATCATCGCGCGCCTGATAGAATCATGGCCCACGGAGTCGAAAGCTTTCGAGACGTCTAGGGAAACTACGTTGTATGATTTGCCTGTCGTTCTGTGGGACCTTATATAATGGTCCAATATCAGGCAGTTCCCTAGCGTCCCGTCCCACTCCGTGAAGCCGCGCTGGTGTGATGATAGGGATATGGCATCCCGCATTCTGCGTTGCAGTATCCGGTGGAGTAAACGCTGGACAGCCGACCCGATAGAGATGGGTCTCCAGTTAGTGGCCATCCGACGGTCACCGTTCTTGGGGACGAGCACGGTCCTCTATGTTGCCTATGAGCTGGGTTGTATATTCAATCCCAACACGGCCGTAAACAAGATGCTTAATCTCGGAGGGCTTAGCTCCTTGACCGAGGGGACGGTGATCCCGTCCGGTCCCGGCGCTGAGTGTTGCCATTTTGCTAAAAATTTCAATATTTCAGTCTCAGTGACTGGCGTGAACACGCTGTTCGCGGTTTTTTGATCATGGATAGGCTCCATGTCTGGCAGGGACGCCCGCTCTAAAATGCCGCCGTACAGCGCTTCCACCTCCGCGGTATCGGGCAGGTTGGGGTCTTCATGTAGGGACCTGCCCATAATGATTGTGTCGGCTAGGCCGGCACGATCCTGGTCCTTCTTGACACAGGTCCTGGGCCTTCTTGAAGGCCGAGGCCCGAGCTCCGCCCCCGCTCTTGGTTTGCCCGTAATTCTTAACCGGGTTATTTCTAACCCGGTTATTTGTGCACCCGCGATTGCCACGGCCCTTACGTGGAATGGTAGCCAGCCACTCGTCGATGTGACGAGTGAGTTCTGGCCGGCTACCCGTAAGGGCCAGATTGATGAGCCGGTGGAAGGACAGATCTTGGGGTCCTAATTGAAATTTAGCGGCCACTAAGAAGTCCCTGTAGGGATTAGATATAGAGAACCTCCCTTCAGGGAGACCGCTAATTATTTCCACCGGCTCACCCTGAGCAGCGATTGGACGCTCGCTGCTCGTGGACAAGCGCGGGCGTCTGGGCGAGATAATGGGGGGCTCGGCTCGGGAAACGGCGGACTCTTGGCTAGATTGCCAAGGGGGCCCAGCCACCTGCCCGTTATCGGGGGATGGTCGCGTCCTACGGCGGGGAGGATTTACGACTGGCGCTTCCGACCTCAGGATTTCAGAACGGTAACTCTTCGCCGAATGCGCCACCTCAGGAGATAGTGTCTGGCGTCTTTTCGCGCCTCGGGCGACGACGCAGCCGGACTCTGCGAGTTCCGGAGACTTGGTTGGGGCAGTGCAACCTGGTGGCGACTTGTAGATTTCGGAGGTCGCAGAACTGCCACAAGTTCTCGAGAGGGGGATCAGGAACAAGTGCGGCTGGGGTAGGAGAAAGTGCAGCAGTTTCTGGTGGCATAGAAAAAGCCACCAGGTCAACACGAGACTGCATACCCACCACGGGCAGTGTGACATCGGACGGGCTTTGCACAGGATGGTTGAGGGTGTTGGAAGCCCCCTTTGGAGTAGCCGAAAAGAACCCTCGAGCGAACTTTTTAAGTTCGAGTTTCGCCCGCTCGAGGTACTTTTAGCTCGAGGTAGATCGCTTTTTTCCTCCTCTGCCTGACTTGGTGTTCGGTCAAGCCCGTCTCCGCGGACATCTTCTTAAAGAAGATGCCCTTTGGGTTGGAGGCCTCGACCTGAGCTATGATCTCGAAGAGTTCAGACTCAGGTCTTGTTTGGAGAGCCTCCAGCAGCTTCTTGTCGCACTTGTCAGGGTGAGCTCTGCGCTCATGTTGCCTTACGGCTTGGTATGTGGGGAAGCGTGACCCACAAAATTGGCACTTGTCCCTGTCTCCACACTCCCTCCGGCTAACATGGGAGTTTAGCTGCGACAGGGTCGCGAAGCTGAGACCGCAATCCTTGCAGGTCGGTGCGGGGGCAGGAACGCCGGTGCTTTGCCGGCGCCTATAGACATGGGTGCGCCAGTCTCCCCGCTCACTATTCTGCTGTAAAGCGTAGCAGCATTTTTGCGCTGCTACGCTCGCTGCTTCTGTTGGTGGATTGGAATTGGAAGCTTTATCCACCCTCCGTTGGCCGTTAACCGTGCTGTAGCCAGATTAACGTTACCGACTCTCACGACGTGGACGTGGAGGTATGGGCCAGAAGTATCGTTATGTTGGTGGTAATCGCAGCCGAAAACTCACAGGACACTCGCTAGTAAACGCTTTGAGAACTCCAAGAAATATCAGAACAGTGACTCCCTTGACTTAAGAGAGTCTCTATATCGAGTCTCTTTCGAGCTCCACGACTAATAGGCTGTCATTCATGATGGTAGCATCGTGTACCGAATCAGGCCAACGTGCAATAATATGCTTAATTTTGAGGTGGGCGTCACAGACAGCCTGTACTTTTAACGAAAAGTACCCTTTTCTGTTGCCATAGAGTTCAGGATTTTCTCCTGGTGAATTTATTTTAACATGAGTACAATCTACAGCACTTACAACTCTTGGAAAATTCCTTATTTTATAGAAATCTGAACAGACCCGCAGAATTTCATTGTCAGCGGACATTTTTATTTCCGTACGGCCCATTGACGCAATATGGCGTGTCACTTTTTTAATAATTCGCGAAACAGATGGCTGGAATATATTGATATGGTCTCCTACACAGTTCTGAAAAGTACCGGTTGCATAAAACCTCAATTTCACGAGGAGTTGAGTTAGTGGATCTATCGATTTGTTTCGAAACGTAACAGGTCTGATATGATCTTCAAACCTATGCAGTATATCCAGCACCAAGATTACTAAAGGGAGTAGGTTGCCTGGTAACTTTGCGCCAATCAGAGGCCAGCGCGGAATACGTCATCTGTTAAAGTTATCTGACTGTTAAACGCTGATTTTCTTGGCGAAATCGCGTGTTCTATGTTCTATGAACCTTTAAATAAAATAATAATGACCTGCGTAGTTTCTGCCTCGTAGTGATGTTATATGTTGTTCACTTTTATATTGCACCCCTCTCCAATCGAGTTTGTTACATAAGTTTATCGCCTTTCTTTTATTTTTTCCTGCCGACTGAATTCATCATCGAGTAGCGAATACCGACGCCACGTGTATGTATAATATACTTATGTATAATCTATCTCGAACTATTTATGTTTACACCACTAACATGCAGTGACATGATATTGTGCTCTGATTGGTGCAAATATGTGTCACGCCATGATTGCTGAAGAGACATTCCCCGATAGTTCGTTATAGCCAATAAATGGATGCGTCTGGCCGTTATAGCCGAGTGTTCGTTATAAGCGGGTTCGTTATAAACGATTAAAAATATATGTGGGCTCTGACGGGACTTTCATTTTTGTTCGTTATAAGCGACTGTTCGTGAAATACGTAGGCTGTTATGAGCGAGTTCCACTGTATTACTATTCCATTGCTATTGTCTGAAGTAACATTCTCATTGTCTATAGAAAGAACAATTGCTGTTTGAGGTCTTCCTTTTCTTGATGACTTACTTGACTTTTGATGTTATGACTGTACTATCAACCAACAGTATTTCCATTGCATTGATTTCCTCAGATATAAAATCTTTGTTATTTTTAGTAAGTGCCTCATTTTGTATGAGCAATTTTACTAAACTTAAAATAGTCTGTGCAAATTCCAATCTTTGATAGTTTAGGCTTTAAGTTTAGAATCACTTTTTCTGTAGCAGCTACATCTGATTCTGTTATTTTGTTTTCATCGATTATCTCCGAATGCGAAAATTTCTCAAGAACATTCTGAACACATTTTTTATAATTTACCGCATCTGGATTGAAAGCATATAACCAACAACACCTCTAATGAGGACAAAGTGCTGCCCCGTGACGTCACCACCCGAGGGCCTACCAGATACCGTTATTACGGGCTTTATGTAGTTATTTAGGTATGTCTGAAATAGTTTTAATGTAGTTTTGGCGATCAATGCTTGGATGTTGTTTGGACGACCCAACAACACCTCTAATAAGGACAGAGGGCTGTCCCGTGACGTCACCATCCGAGGGCCTACGACGTGACGTCACAATGGTATTTAAAGTAAGCACTTTGTCCTTGTATTAGAGATGTTGTTGATATAACCCACAAGCCTTAGAACCATTTTTTTATATTTTCTGACATTTTTGGATTATCAAGAGCTTTTTCAAATATGGGGCAAAATTTAATTTTAGTAACAACACGATTCTCACTGTCTGATTGCCATTTTCTCACTTCTTCAATAAACAATATAATAGCCATACCAAAGATTATATAATTATATATACCTACTAATACCACATAAGTATCTATCATACTTTATATCTGTGCCATACTCCCTTTCATGATTCACTAAACCATCTAAACACAAATACGTAGGTATTATAATACTTTTTATTTGCGCATCCATTATTTTCTATTTCACATAAAAAAAACTGGCATCAATGCCGCAAAAACTAGTTCAGAAGATGCGGTTATCTTTGGGTTGGGGTGGGTCTTGCACGGGGTTGTATTTACTGCATCTCACATTTAGACCTCTCTTTCTGGCTTACGTCCCGACGCTTTGTTTTTACATTAAATACGGCCATGGTCATGTGGGATCTGTGACCATCTATGAATAAGATAACACATCTTTTAATTTGTTTTTTGTTAACCATTTGTCGTTAACCAAATCGTTAGCCACATATAAAACACACTCGACTGCATCCAGCCTGTGTGGGGATATTACGGGTCTTCTGGCATGGAGTCAATAACAGCTTTTGGTAGTCTGACATATGGGAGAACAACTAATGGGGGGCATACTTGCCAAGCAGCGTTAAAGATTATTAACGCTGTATTAATATTATATAAATTTTTGCACCCTTTCGGGGCTAAAACTATGCCGGTCTTGGGACGGAGTGAAAAACCAGTTTCATCTACATTTAGCACCCGTTCGGGTTCATCATAAAGCATAGTCTGATTGTCCCTTCTGTAATTATCGCACGAGCTTTATTTACACCTTCTGATTCTCTGACAGACATTTCTGCGCTTGGAGACACTATATCTTCTACAGATTTCTCGGATTCTAGATTTCTTTTCTTTAATTTCTTGTAACGCTTTATTAAAGGTATCTTCTTAGTACTGAAAAAGTTTTCTACTCGTGCGTTCTTTGGCTTTATAAGTGGTTTAACTAATTTTTTTCTTAGCTTTTGTTGGTTAGCTGTTTATTGCTGGCATCTGAAATGGTAGAGCAGCAATGAATAGGATGTTTATTGTGTATTGTTTATTGTAAGCGCATATAGTAGGCGCTTTTAATGATTTCGATAAAACAGTTACATGTTAATCTTTGGTGGTCGAGAAATGTTCAACTAAAATCATGTTCTCGGACACATAAAATCATCTTGAAGTATTTTTTTAAACTTCCCGCTTTTTGGTGGTCGACAAATGGCCTAGTACTGATAATATAAATATAAACTGAAATAACGAATGCGACGGGCTGATTGCCATTCGAGTACGATAAAAAAGGACAAAGAATATTTGAAAGGTGAGTGTCTCTATTTGAAAGGTGAGAGAGTTCATATCGACCATGCGGAAGAAGAGGGTTACAACTCAAAATTTTCTACTTTTGGGATATCTATACCAACTGACTTAGGAAGTGACCTACTTTTATGGGAAAAAATTTTATAACTGTAGTTCAATTTGCGACCGAAAGATGGCGACATGTAACACGGCGTTTTTAACGGTTTTAGGAGGGATATGTGTGCAACAAGGATACATTTCAGTTTGTTACCGACTTTCCGTGTGATATTATCGCCGTGTCTCGAGAAAACCGTTACAACTTGATTTGATGCAATTTGTGTAGTAGCGTTTCTTAAGAAATAATATTGTAACTTGATTTATAACCATCCAACATTGAGGTAAGTTTACTATTTCGTTGATTTTATTGTAAAGAGCGTTTTATTTACGAAAGTTACTGTTTTGTCTATATTAAAAATAAAAGCTGTTAGTTATTTTATGTAAAATAATGTACCATTTTAATTTGTAACAGTCTTGCACAAAAATTTAGATTAATTGATGTTTTATCACAAAATGTGTCTGTATTCTGTGAAATTTATTCTTAAATTGGTAGTATCTATAAAAAAAAACTTTTGGAAAAATACTTGTTAAATACACAAATTAATGCACACACACTTATTTCACGTAGAAATGTATACTTTTCTTTATTTGTTTTTTTTAAATTTCGCTTATAGGTGAAGATATTATATTTTTATAACTATTTAGAAAATGTTTTTTCATTACTGTAGATTGTTTTTACTAAGTTAAAAATAGGAAGGAGCATTTTCTGTGTCAAATCAATTATCCTTTTATAATTGATTTTGTTTATTTTTATTAAATATTTCCCTTCTCAGGCAAATTATGATATAATTGACTTAAATAATGTACGCATTTTAGCTTTTTATTTATATTTTCGATATAAATATAAATGCATAACTATAAAGTTAAATAAAAAAATATTTTTAACAGATAAAATGTCTGCAAGATCTCGTCGAACTACACGCATTTTGCGTATCTTAAATATTGATGTCGGACACATAGAAGACTCTGTAAGTAATATTTCCAGCTCACCTAAAAAAAATCCTAAAGTTTATGTTCAGAGAAATAAGGAAAACTTTACTGATAATGAAGATTTACCTTCTGATATACCTCATATTGGTTCCACCAAAATTTGTGAAGCTATAAAGCCAATTGTCAACAAAGTAGTCGACAATTCATGTTATATTAAAAATGATGCTTCAACTGGATCCATTCCTCATTGTGAATCTAATATTCTCACACAAGGTAGTATGAATTAGAATATTGAATGAATTACAGCTGAAAATATGTTCTTTGTTTTCAGGCAATGTAGAATCCCCCGCAAAAGTTGATGGGGCAACGATAAATGAGCCAGAAAATGATGCTTCAACCGGATACAATCCTCATTGTGAATCTATTATTCTCACACAAGGTAGTATGTATAGGATATTGAATGAATTATGGCTGAACCTATGTTCATTGTTTTCAGTCAATGGAGAGTCCTCAGCAAAAGTTGATGGGGAAATGATAAATGAACCAGAAAATGATGCTTCAACCGGATCCAATCCTCATTGTGAATCTGTTATTCTCACACAAGGTAGTATGAACTAACGTATTGAATGGATTACGGCTGAAACTATGTTCTTTGTTTTCAGTCAATGTTGAATCCCCAGCAAAAGTTGATGGGGCAATGATAAACGAGCCAGAAATATCCATACCTGAAGATAAAATTAATTCTATAGGTAATAACATATTCTAATTATTGCTTCTTTACGTACTTATTAATACTACTAATTTTAAGCAGTAATAATTTTTATATAAAATGTGTGTACTTCTATATTCTAGATAAACAGTCACAGCCGTCTTCAAGTGGTACTTCATATTGCTCATCTTCACGTTCAAGTAATATAATCTTTAGTATAATTGTTTAAAAATTGAACTAAACAATAATTTATATTTTTAAGATGATTCAGATGAGGACCAACAGAATGATCCATTTGATTCCGATGATAGTGTGCACGATCCTTCGTACCAAACATCTTAAGAATCTTCAGATTCTTCAGAAGAAACACAAAATAATAAAGACGAGGACGAGATTCCTCCGAAGAGAAGAAGAAAAGTGACGATTCAGGCTAAAAATGACAAAATTAGCAAGAAAAGGAAGAAAAGGCCAGAATTGTGGCTAAAAAATCAGGCAAAAGTTTCAAGAAATAAGGGGGAATCTTACGTTTCTACTCAAATACAAAAAACCGAAAATGGTACATTAAGAGTACAAAAAGAACGACCAAGGAAATCAATTTTACCTCCATGTGGTAAAAAATGCAGACATAAATGCTCTGATAAAATTTCTGCCGAACAACGTGAACAAATTTTTTCAGAATTTTATAAGCTTGGAGATATCGGACAGCAAAGAGAATACATAGCATCAAATATGACAGTAATCAATCCAAAATACAAGTATAGTAATGTTGTAAATCCAAGAAACCCTAATAACGCATTTTTCTTTATCATCTCCGAAAAAAATGTAAGAGTGTGCAAAACATTTTTTATGGCGACTTTGGCTATTAACAATAGAACTATTCAGACAGTACTTAAGAAACAAAACGTTTGTCAAACAGGTAAAGTTATTGAAGTAGATAAAAGAGGAAAACACGGAAACCACAAAAAAGTTAGTGAGGACATAAAAAATAGAATAAGGCTTCACATTGATTCAATTCCGAGAATCGAAGCTCACTACTGTAGGGCAAATACATCACGAGAATTTATAGAAGGCGGAAAAACTTTAGCAGAGCTACATAGAGACTACGTAGAATTATGTAAAGAAGAAAAAGTGGAATATGGCAATTACCAACTGTACGGAAAAATTTTTTACGAGGAATATAACCTGTCGCTTCACATTCCGAAAAAAGATCAGAGATGTGAGCAATGTTTAGAGTATGAAAAAGGATCAGAAGAGGAAAAAGCTAAACTAGAAGATAGATATCAGGAACATTTACGAGAAAAGGTACTCAGTCGAGAAGAAAAAGACAATGACAAGCAGAATAGTTCCGATGATGTGAGAGTTATAGTATACGACCTTCAGAAAGTTTTGCCCTGCCCAACTGGTCACGCAAATTCATTCTATTATGTCTCGAAGTTAAATGTTTTCAATTTTACCCTATTTGATGTAAAAGCCAGAGAATGTGTGTGCTATTTGTGGCATGAAGGTGAAGGCATGAGAGGTGCAAATGAAATTGGGACATGCCTATTCAAATACCTTGAAACTCTTTCCAATAAAAATGATGGAGAAGATATAGAAATAATTTTCTACTCCGACAATTGTTGTGGGCAAAACAAAAACAAGTATATACTCGCTCTTTATGCATACATGATAAATACATTAAAAATCAAGTCTATCACCCATAAATTTTTCATAAAAGGACATAGCCAAAGCGAAGGAGATAGCGTACATGCTAGAATCGAATCGGAGATTACAAACTATAAAAAAGCAAATCCCATTTTTATTCCAGATCAATACGCTGTCATAATCAGACAAGCTAAAAAGAAAGGGAAAAGTTATAAGGTCAATGAACTATGTTTCAAAGACATAATTGATTCGAAAAAACTGGCTTCAGAGCTTTACATCAATATCCCCAAAAACGTCAAATTTTCCAATCTGAGAGTAATGAAGTTGCAAAAATCTGATCCTAATACTTTATTGTATAAGTATTCTTATGGTGAAAAGAGTTTCATGGAAACAGAAATAATAAACCGCCGGAAAAACAATATTTGACAACATAAAATTGAATCCGGCGTTTGTGAATAAACCAGGAATTCGAGAGGCAAAGAAAAAAGGGCTGCTCGAGCTAATTGAAAAAAAGAAATGCATTCCTTATTATTATTTAGATTTTTTTAAAAACCTCTGAATGTCATTGCTTTTAGTATTTAAGTCTTATGTTCAGTTACTCATAAAATAAATATTTTAAATATATAATATACATATATTATATTGCCTATTATTAAAAAATAAAATAAATAATCAAGATACAATCAATTTTTGTAGAATTATTAGGAATAAAGATGTTTTGTTACAAATCCTAACCCCAACAAAATTTTATAATCAAGACAGTTACAACTTTTATTTCTTCTTAAACTACGATTTTCCGGAGTATTGTGCTACTTGCAGTCTTAAGTGGTTGATAAAAGGTATATAATTTAAAATAAAACAAGGCTCAATCTTTACGGGTGTTAAAATTATATAACATTTTGTTACAAAACAATCTTTAAACAGGTCTCCTGTAAAATCAAGTTTTTTGAGTTATAACCCTCTTCTTCCGAATGGTCGATATTTGTCGAATATGCAATTACCCAACCACTTAAAAATTAACCGTAAAAATTTCTATTGAGACTTTGTTTACGTTTTTAATCAAAGTTAATATACCCTAGAATCCCACCGTAGTATATGATGAGGATTGCTTAGTAAATAAAAAGGGTAGTTACTATTTCCAAACAGCATGCACACTACTTTTTTTAAATTTTACCACTCGTTATAGAACACTCATAAACCGTTGAATTTGAATGACTGTATTTCCGCTTTTCACCAGCAGAGCGACATGTAGTTTGACCTGGACTTGCGCAATACATGACGGAAGACAGGGACGCATTACATTGACGATTTTTACTTCTCTTATCACTATTCCCCCGCTCTATTTAAAAATGGGCCGAAAACTTGTAGAGGTCGGCTAACCGGCACATTTACCCTATAATGTCCTTTGTTAGTCCATGAGATACTCAAAATGTCACTACCATTAGGTGGGACTAAATGGTACTCTCATTTTCAGATTGCCCTATAAGTAAGTTAACCTTAACCATTACCTTCTGGACATATCAAATTGCCAGGTAAATATGTTTTGTGGACGCCATTTTGAAAATTTTCCATCCTTCTTACGCAATTGTAGAATTGTGCCTATTTCTCAGAAACCGTAGGTCCCAGATGAAAATTAGGTACTTATTAGGAAAGTTGTTCAGAATGAAATTTAGCCTATATTAGTTACATTTGCATACCGTTCAAGAACAATTTAAGATAATTGAAAAGGAAATTAGATGGGAAAATAAAAATATGTAGAACGACTTCAGATATATTTATTCATATATTTTTGGCACTGTGATATAATTATGATAAAATGTGGCATTGCCTGATGCCACTTCGTTAAGTGGCATCGCAGCAAGCGTCACTATCGGAAGAATCCTCTTCGTACTGCGCCAGCTCTTCTTCATAATCTTCTTCAAGCATATTGGGGCAAGTTTGAAGTTTACAAACTGCTGTGCATTTCCATTTGTTTAAAAGACATGTGCAGCTTATTGGTCGGCAAGATCGAGAGCATTTGCAGGACATTAGAGAGACATTACAACCTCTGGACCTGCGGACCCCTTCATCCAGTTAACTTTGTGGCCGTTAACAATTTATTTATTTTTTTAAATTATTTTATTATAAGCTTTTGAGTAATGTTATGTACAATTGAATGTAATGTCAAAATCAGGAATGAATGGCCTCGCCGTGCAGGATCCACGTATTTATGGGCTCTGGTCGTACGGCGTCGGAGATGCTCGCGTCTGTTAGGTATGGGGGTATTCATAGATGCGCTCGTAATGGCGGCTAGATAACACCTCCCTTCTCAGTTTGAAGTTTTATCTGGAATAAATAAAACTTTTTAGGTTGGTGGTCCTATCTGGTCATCTTGGGTTTGTCTTTGACTTGGACTAACTCTTCTCTGGAGACTGCTTTTCCATTTCTTAAATCGGTATATAGCGTAGACTAAAACAGATGATTAAAATTATATATAAGGGTGCCATCCAGTAGTGGGTTGTTTCCATTTCTTCTTTAAGGTAAACAGGTTCAATGGCTTCTTGTGCATTCTTGAGGGTATGAAGTTGATCTAATATCTTCCAATTTCAATGTTCATGACTTTTTCATGTTCTATGTTGTATAGTTCTTCCAAATTTTGTCTAGATGGCCCAGGTTGTGCCCTGTAGTCTTCTGTTGGTTGAATCGGTTTTCTGTAAGTGTTTCATGTTGCTCATCGGTGTACTTTTCGGTTGCTGCTGGTTATTTTGTCCAGGTCTCCATACATTTTTATGTTTTCCAAAAACTTGTTGGTTCGTTGGAAATTTCTGTTGTGGTACATTTGTTCTGGGCTGGACGGTCCCGTTGGAAATTTGGGGGATTGACTAAACTAATTTGTCGATAATTATTATGTTGAAAATTTGATTGTCGCGTATTTGAGGTGTCATAGGCTTTTTCAAAGAATGATTATTTTGTTTGTTAGTATTCGGGTTGATTAATTTTTGTAAATACCGAATATTGCTTTTTCCTCAATATACTGTATTGCATCTGCCAATGTTTTTGGTCGCATTGCCCTAATTCTACTACCTAAAGGTTCTCGTAAACCTGCCAAAAATGTAATTAGTGCTTGTTGTTTAAAGAAATCTTTCTTACTAGTTCTGATATTATTGTCATCATTATGAATATCAATATGATTACAAATAACATTTAATACTGACATAACCTTTTCATAAAATTGTTGCGGATTTTCGTGATATTGTCTTAGATTAACCAAATCTCTATTTAAACTATTTTCGTCGCGATGATCATCAAAATTTTGTGTTAATACTTTCTTTATGTCATCCCATGAATCGGCTGCATAAATTGGAACTACTTCATGCGCCCTGCCTATTAATCTACTTTTAATGCCTTCAAAAAGTAATACGTTTTGAACATATGATTGACTTTCAGTATTCCAATATATATTTAAAGATGTTTGAGACACTTTGAGAAAATTGAATAACTCGCTTGGATTACCATCAAATTGTGCAATTATATTTAAATTTTTCGTATCGAAGCTTGAAGGTGGCATATTTATAATATCTGTACTAGGGTTTGAAAATGTGTGACACTCTGTAGACCGTTTATTATAATTTATCTCTGCTGATACTTTACGTTTCGTTGGCTCTAGTATTTGAAATATTACGCTTATTCTGTTTAGAATAATCTGAATTGAATTTGAACCTGTTTTCAGTACTTGCGCTCGATGCGTGTGTATCTGATTCGCTTACAAAAAGATTTTCAAACAATGAACTTAAATCTAACTCAACGTTCTCGTCACTATCACTGAAGGTCACTATCCACGTATTTATGGGCTCTGGTCGTACGGCGTCGGAGATGCTCGCGTCTGGTAGGTATTGGGGTATTCATAGATGCGCTCGTAATGGCGGCTAGATAACAATCCAGAGGATATCTAATTCTCCTTCTTTCATTGTCCACCCGTGACCTGAATGTGGACTCGGAACATCAGGAAAGTTTTCAAGACTTATTCTCCAGATACCAGATTGATAGTTAACACGAAGCGTGTGTTGTAGAACAGCATCTTCGTAGGGAGTAACTGTTCAGATGCCACGTTTCCTCCTCTAGCGCGAAACATTTTATACCGAAGTTCATTTACTTTATAATTTCAGTATTGTGGCAATACAGTTGACATGTGAACTCTTGGATGGTATTAAAGGCATCATTTGAAAGGCTCCTAGATGTACATCTCTGGAGGTAAATACATCTCTGAATTTCGGACTTTGCTTAAGTATCTTTAGAGCCTTAATGTTTCCCTGACCAGCCAATGCACTTCAGTGTCACATCCCGTCCAAGGATGAAGTCCTAACAGCGCTGAACACATTTCCTTCCGTGTATGAAATAAAGGAAACTCTCCGCGAAACCCTCTTTCGTGCATTATTGATATCGATATGTGGTCTCAATTGATGGATGATGGTCCTTATTACGATTGATTCAGGCCGATACTGATCGATTCTGGCGAAAAGCCGACGTTTGTTCATGATAAAGTCTTCAGTCATCTCGTTGGGACGTTGCCTTTCGCCGTATATTTTCGCGGCCATTTTTACAATCAGATCCTCTGAATGGTATTTTGCTATGAACTTCTTGAGTATCTGTTGAACTTTCTCCAACGATAGCGTAGCTATTCACCCAGCGTCTGGCATTACCTCTGGTTTGTTCGATGAGGATTTCGATCCTGGTTTTATCGTCATCAATTTGGTTAGTGGCGAAGTATCCCTCCAGTTTGTAGATGAAGTTGTGGGGGTCTTCTTGTTCTAGCCCTTAAAAAAATGGTAACGTGTGTTGGTGTCTGAATTCGACTGGTCTGCTCTAGGCGATATGGTGGATATGACGCTCCCACTGAAGCAGAGATGCTTCTGTGCAGTGATGGCGGTGGTGCTGTGATTCTGTTGTCAGTAGGTTCATCTAATTTGTTTAATGCTTTTAAATGCTTACTTACATCACCTCGAATTTTCCTCAATGCAAGAAATGATTCATTGTTAATTTTATCTAAATTGTATAGAGCTTTGACATAATGTACTAATATTCTAACATTATTGAATCGCTTACACATGGCATTCCATGCCTCGGAATAATTATCACTCGAAACTTCTAGATTTACTATGATTTGTATTGCCCCACCCGCGAGAGATGCGCGCAAGTAATGAAACTTTTGTATATTAGCTATTTTCTTTTTTTTGTGTATGATTGATTCGAAGCTATCGCGAAATTCTAGCCAGTTTATATTACTACCGACAAAAGGTAGCTCGATTATGGGAAATTAAACCCCGTGAGCAGTATCAGATTCGTCTTCTACTACACGAGAATTTTGATTTTGAACGACATCGCTGTTACTAGGCGTGATAGGAGGCACGTAATTCGCAAATTCCGTTAGTTGTTTGTTTTCGAGTTTGCTAAAAATAGAATTGCTTTGCCTAAATTCTAGCAAAAGACATCCTCAAATGATGCCCGTTCTTCGTACTATTGGTCAGTATCGTCCACTACTTGGTCTATCTCTGCTTGAATAACATCAAATCACCGAACATAAACAAAAGAAGAAGGATCACAGTCCGACGACTCTTTTAGGCGCGCCAAAAGCCATTGCAACATGCAGAGCGAAAGCGATAGAAAATTGACTACCGATGTAGTGGATGAAGAGAAGAAGTCTAGGCATAAGACTGGGAAAAGTTCCCAGCAGAAGAGAGCCGATCAGTTCCGTAAGAAGAAGAACAAGGAAACCGACGATGCTATTCAACCAGGTATCTATGCTAGATTGAAAATTTCTGACCCCACCAACATCCCCACAATACTAATTGTAAACGAAGTGCACCCAGTAACGGTACCAGTTACGTTCAATGTTTTACCAGAATACCAGTTGACAAAGTTTGGGATACTATGGAAGCAATAAGAACTAGACCATTTGGAATACTTAACACCCTATCTAACAAGAACATCTTTAAGAAAGGAATGCAGATTTTATATGAAGTTTAATTGTGTTATGCCCAGCGTGCCCACCAGGACAAACCTGATGAGGATTTACCATCGAAGAGATTATACACGTCTGAAGAGCTAACCGATTTCAATAAAACATGGCTGAGATTTTGCCATATCCGTTGGCAATGTATCTGGGGTGTATTGGAAATACACTGGACAGGAAACATCATCACGCCAGTACTGGGTATGATTCATAACAACGAGAGTTTGTCCGGTACTCTTACGTACGCACCCAGACAGTTACTGCCATTACTTAGATTGTTAAGAGCAGGAGGAGTTTGCGTTAATGAAAACGTGCATACAGGAGCGCAAGTGTTAAATGGACCAGGAATACAGTGGGAAGAGTTTGAAGGACAAGCAGTTCCACCATTGGAGGTTCGAAATATGGTAAGACTAACCCGAGCATCATTTGAGTTTTGGACTGAAGAACATCAATTCGGCACCATTACAAATCATAAAGTTAAATGGACCGATCAAGAGTATATAATCTTCAAACAAATAGTTCAATCAATTGCATCAAAGAAGGGATTCAACATAACCGTTGACACGTCATCAGGACAAGGAGCACTCGCTCAGATAAAAAAGGTAATCCTTACCCCGAAAAGGAGGTAAGGATGACTCACTTGTTTTTTGTGGTATGCAGGTGTTCAGACTCGGCTGGGCTGCTTCGCTTCACTGCTATTGGTTATTATTTGGAAGACTTGCCGATGCCGGCCACTTTGTGCGCCTCAAGCAGGACGCGCATTGAATCGACTCGGCTCGACTCTGTTTAACCACCCACTAGCACAAAACATTTCCGGCAGTCGAATAGTGCTAAATCAGTGTCGTCGTTTAATATGGATTCTTCATCAGACTCTGAACAAGATGTCATGATAGCATTAGCATCTAATGAAATAGAAAAACGAACGCTGAGGTTCTGGATTTATGAAATAAATCTAAAAAGAGAAACATACGGAGAATTTTACATTTATTTCCGGATTTACTTGCCGACGAAGAAAACATTTTTAAATACTTCAGAATGTCTAAAGAAAACTTGTACATTTATGGGACCTGAAAAAACAAGACACGAATTTTAGGAAGGCAATACTACGTGAGGAACGCTTAGCTGATACACTTAAGTAAATATATACTTTATTATCTAGTACTGTTTTCATAGCTAGTAAAACTTAAAATTGAAACATTATTTATTTTGTAAATGTACATTAAAATAGATACAACTCATGTTTTACATATGATGGTATGTTGTGGTATGAATGTTATTATTTGGAGAACAATCGTCATTTCGTTTTGAGGGGATACTAAAGTTGGTGATTGTCGATAGGCTGATGAATGATTTACGTTTTGCTGTGGCTGAAATAAATGATTGAGGTAGTGGAATTTGTCCTACTTGCTGCTGGAAGTTCATATTACCCGAGGTTAACTGCTGTTGGCCCGTTTAATTCCTCATTTCATATTCCGACACCAGACTGTGTATCTCGGCCATCTGATTCAGCGATTTTTCCAGTTCTGTAGGCTGCGCTTTATTAATGATATTGTTTGATGGTATTTGTCGGGGTATTCTCGAAGCTGTTCCGCTCGGGGTACGCCCGTGGGCCGGTTGCGATGGTGTATGCAACGATACGGCCTCATTTCTCAGATTCCTGTCGTTATAATACCCAGTTTCTGTCCTATCAAATGAAAAGACTAATTGTGGTCTAACTATCTGCGTTTGATGATACGTCGCTATATTTGATAGCCCCTGTGCCGTAGGTGAATATTTTGCTGTGGAGCTTGGCGTTGCTTCGCTTGCTTCTATTCCTGCAGCTTCCGCTTCGTTGTTGGGCACGGTCGAAGTATTTGACAGATCTCCTTGTATCCCTTCGTCGGGTAATCGTTGCGCGTTCAGTGACATGTTACAAATAAAATTTAAAATATGCTGCCTATATGTAGAATCAGTTTTGAAAAACGAGAAGTTAGCTAGTAAATAATTAATTCGTTTATCCGACTAGCTGTAGCGAAATTAATTTTTATCTGACAACCGATGCTGATTTCATGTGGCTATTGGTGTTCTTGTGACGGAACCCAGGTACCAAAAAAAATTGGCCAGAGGAACACTTCTAAAAGTAGATTTTTATGTATTAAATCGTGGATTTTGCAAAAATTATCTGGAAAAAAATCAGCCAGGGGGACACCTGGGATTTTACAAAATTGATAAAAAAAGTTCGGTTTCGAGAAATTTTTTTGGCAGAAACTACCCTGTAAATTTGTAAAATGGCTTAAGAAAATTGCTTTTATATTATAAAAATGTGTACATAGGTTCACCGTATTTTGCGAAATATATGCTGAAAACATTAAAAAATTAGAAAAAGTTAAAAAATTATAAAATAACATAAATTTTCCTGCAAAAGAAAATAATTGTGCTGAAATAAAAGTATACCGTTAAAATGACAAGGAAATTCTGGCAGTTTATGCGTCACGATTTCGGCAAGTCCCCGGATTCGGTCACACACAAGTTGATGATTGAAGAAAAATGACATTATTATTTACAAAATTACTTGTTTGCGTCCTTCAGCCCCCTCGTTGAGCGCCGTGTTTACTTTTGGTTCCTTAATTTTGTAGAGAAATGAAATAATTGCCCCTTCTCCAGAATCATAATTAAATATGATATTTTTTTTGCTCATTAGAAACCAAAGTTAAACTGTATGTTTATTTTGAATAAAAGTTTGTAAAATTTAAATGAATTTCACTTTGTTTAAAGAATTTCGTCTGATGCGAACGAAACAGGTTTACAGAACCTGTTCTTGGAGAAGAACGGAACTGTTTATTTATTTATTTAACATACACCATTCCACAGTAAACACCAATTATTGTTGAATGGGTAAAACATACAAGAATACAAAAAAAAAGAAAAAAAAGAAAATATCACAACATAAATAACATAAATATACATTTTCCTATAGACAAATGATAATATAAATTAACAAACAGAAATACTAAGTAAAAACCATCTACAATTTTTATTTTTTTATCAAAGCCACAATGCAGTTGAACGAATCAAATTTATTTTGTAATAAATTATAATTATGGCACATTTGTTGCAGCGGCGAAAACTTCATTATGTTGATACCAGGCGTGGGGAGATAAAATGTAACAGATTGTCGTCCAGATGTACGAGGAACAAAAAAAATTTGTTGAGCGAGTATATTTTCACAATATCATTTATTATTAGTTTTCTGAGGAAAACTAACTGATGAATAATGCGGCGATTTTCTAAATATTCAAATGAATGTCTCGAAAGTAATTCCTCCTGCGAAAATCCAATCAATTGATAAGTATTATCTGCCCTGTAACTAAGATATTTTAGAAAACGCCTTTGGATCGTCTCTAAGTTGTTAATATGAGTATTGAAATGGGGACATCACGTAATGGAGGCATATTCAGCGTGAGGTCTGACAAGAGCCGAGTATAACAATTTGATAATATTTAAATTTTGAAAATCCCGAGTATTTCGTATCACAAAACCGAGATCTGAAGCTTTTAGCTACTATATCATTTACATGGGCTGAAAATGATAGGTTGGGAGCGAAAATGATGCCAAGGTCACGGATAGTATTGGGCCTCTGTAGAATTACTTCATCAATCAAATAATCATATTTGATAACATCGTGTCTAAGAGAAAAGGACGTAACATTACAGTCAGTAGGATTTAATGGGAGATTGTTCCGTGAACACCAAATATTAATTTTGTTTAATGCTAATTGTAGTTTATTACAATCATCAGGACTTTCATCAGGATTGTTTTCTCTCTGCGAGGTAAGATTTGAAGAAGCAAGTAAATTTTTTTGATAGACAGAGTTATGTAATTTATTAAGTAAAGTAACGTGATTCAGTCTGTCAAACGCTTTAGAGAAATCCATATATACAACGTCTACCTGTTGACAAGAATCAAATGCATCAGCTATATATTGAGTTATACAGAATAAATTAGTAGCTGTAGACCTGCCTTTCACCTGTTATGAAGCAGCATTTCAAGACACTTAGCAAAGTTATTAATGATAGTTATTGGTCTATGATTTTCAATTTGATTTTTTTCACCTTTCTTAAATATAGATTTCTTAAATATAGATTTCTTCTATATATATTTTAGAGAGTTTCCAGGATGATGGATAAGTACATGTATTAATAGAAATATTAAAAATTATGGTGAGTGGTTTAGAGAGAAGACATGCGCTCTAAGAAAAAGGTTTGCCTTTAGGTTTAAATTGCCGTGCCTTTAGGTTTAAATTTTTTAAGACTATTAAGGACTTCAATTTCACTAAATTGTTTTAATTGTAAGCTATCCGTTAAGACATTGTTAGTAAATTCAGGAATATTACTTTCTGTATAAGAGTTCTGAAAAAATTCCGCAAATGCATCTGCAATGCTTTTAGGATCACTTATGAACTGTTCGAACCTGTTCAGCATTTTAACCTGTTTTTTAACAACTTTATCTGGTACCTTACCCCTAATGTACCAGGCAATTTAGGCAGCCGCGAGCGTGGTTTTTTCCCTTCGAGGATCGTGGTATTTCCGTTGCGGTAGGTCAGGAGCGCCGTATAAAGGGGCTCCGCCATCCGCGCTGCGATGACTAATACACCCCCAGTACCTACAGAACTCGTACATTGTGGATCTCCTCGTATGCCTGCATATAGCAGGAATTTATATCATTGTCGTACTTTACGAATGAAACATGTGGTTTGTTTATGAAAGAGCTACCTATTCTAACATCCGCAGGACAAAGGTTATCTCTAATTGGCAATGTACCGAGTCTGTAACCTGTATAATTTCTCCCGTAAATGATTTCAAATAATGTATATTATTACTACTATATTTTAGTCTGAGTTTGTCAACAATACTCTTTTTCATTAATGCACATTCGCTCCCTGTATCGATTAGAGCCTTGTTTTAGCAACCCAAACATGTCATTTTAGACTTGGTAGGCCTATCCGTCAAGAGCTGATGTTTATTCTTCAACGTAGATGCCTGGAATTTTCTGCGTTTTCCACTTTCATGATGAGCCGTACGTAGAAATCTTAAGATATGAGTCCGGTTGCGATAATATTAACCTTATATTCCATGCCTTATATTCCACGCAAGACGATTCAATTTAAAAAGTTTATTATTATAATACTCGACATAGTTACGCACACACCCGGAATTATATTTGGCGGCATCTAAAAATAGTTTTCCCGTCGCATTCGGATCAATGTCAAAGGTACTCCTTAACAACGTTCTTAGTTCATTCCAATTACGATAAATCACGTCCGTATTTATTACCCAAACGCGCGCACGACCAGTCAAATTTTCAACTGCAAATTTCGTTGTTGTAT
Source organism: Tetropium fuscum (assembly GCA_964058915.1). NCBI lineage: Eukaryota > Metazoa > Arthropoda > Insecta > Coleoptera > Cerambycidae > Tetropium > Tetropium fuscum. The sequence goes on from CAXKVY010002406.1 coordinate 56,395, forward strand.
AACATCATCCCAGCGCATAAAATAGGACCTTTGTTCAATAAGTCTTACCCACTTGTTTACCGATAGGAGCTTGCAGGATCGAATTCCGGAACTTCCTTCCAGGGTAACTCACCTCGGGTCTATTTTTTAATTTCTGTACTGTCTTGATGTAGAAGATAATTGCTGCTGCATAGTTAGTGGGCCTGTCCAACTCTGATCGTCTTCCGAAGTTGTCGCAAGGTCACTCATGTCTACGGACGTCAGGTACACTATGGAACGAACCTGAACCACCTTACATGGTTTTCACACACTCAAGAAATTATAATGAGATAGTTTTGTTTATTTATCCCACTTCTGAGTGTCAGGAGAGTAAAACTTAAAACATACAAAAACTGAGAATTAAATAGAAACTTTTAATTTTATAAATAACTAAAACATATAACCAGCACAATGGTAAAGAACAGAATGGTTCGTATGATTTTTTAAAGCTTTACACTGGTATTTTTTTATATTAAAATAATCCATAATGGGAGGCGAGACGCGACAAACAATTTTTAAAATATGACACATACAAAGCATGAACGTTTTTAAACACCGACTTTGAACACGGTGCCAAACATAATATTCTTGACCTTGATTGACCCTCACACAAAGTTTCACACCTCACACAAAAAAAATTATTCTGTAAGGATTGTTTGAATTTTTGGAAACATTGGAAAATGCATAACTTCTATAAATATATTTATCTCGCATTTTCCTTGACACAGACAAGAAGTAAATATGAAATTAAAAACCACATACCTACCTACGATAATATACTAAGTTTTCTTTACTAATTAAGGATATGTTTCCGAAACCAGTAAGATACTTAATGACCGCAGTGATTATGATGTTTGAAGTCATCATAATATATACCACATAAATAGGGATGGCAGGTCGGTCATTTGACCGGTCAAAAGTAGTCAATTGACGGTCAGTTTGACAGATGTTGGAATATTTGACCAAACCAATTTGACCAATTAAGAAAATTAACAAAAATGCTAAAAAAAACATTAGTTTATTGTATGCAAAATAAAATCTTTCTTGAAAGAACAAAATAAACAACACTTTGGTTCTTTGGTAAAAAGAAAAACAAAACAACTAATTCTAATGTAAAGAGCTATTTTAAAATAAAACAATAATAAAACTAGGCTGCTCTTTCTATGTCTGTTCCTCAGTCTGTTTATTTGTTTCATCATCTTCTCCTCGAGCTCTGCCTCCATCACCTCCAGTTCCAACTCTGGCTCGTTGTAGTTATTATCCGATTGAATTCTTTTAAAAAAATATTTATAAATTCTAGGTTACAGGCTTTGATATAATCATTGTTTTCGGGGCTGCCTTAGTCTGTTGCTATGACAAGGCTTCTCAATTTCTCTGGAAAACTACTGCCCCAATCTTGTTGAATGCCAGATTTAGATTTGAAAACAAACAAACTGGCGTAATATTGCTTTATTCGCGTGTTTATAATTTCTCTTGAAGTACGTATAGAGGTTTTATATTTAAGTAAGATTTAACAGTTTTATACGCAGCGTAATTTTGTTGTGGCGGAGTGTTCCCAAAGTACTGCATGGTGAGGCATGTAATAGCTCACCTTTGCCTTACTGAGATCAGTTATCTTCATCATGTGACCCATTTGATCGTATTCAGCTAAAAATTTAGAGTATTGGTCGAAAATCGCGTTTTTTGCAATCTGAGTTCGAGAAAAAATTGTTTTTCCACTTGTCGTCGATACTCGCCTAAAAGGCTAACGCTTTCTTTGAACGGCATCGATACGATAAACCGCCCGTGTTGATCACGTATAGGTCGTATAGTATTGTTGTTAAAGTGAGATTCGCATGTTATTTCTTCCGCCGTGAAAGTTTTTGTATCGGCGATATGGTCGAGTTCCCAAAATTTAGCTAGTTGATTATCGATTTCCTTACTGCTGACTAAATGACATTGCGATTTGTTAATTTAATTATCTAAACCAGAATAGCTTATCGGACCGGATACTAACTACCCAACATGTCTTTGTAATGTCGGCTTATTTTTGCAGAGTTTGATCTGACCCACACTTATCACATCCCAAAACACCGCACCAAGGAAAAGGTCTATGTCGCTGGGTGTGGCAAATGTCGTATCCGCGAGTTGAATGTGGGAGGGGATGTTTAATCCTCCCCTGTTGAAAGCAATTCGTTAGGGCGTCGGTGGTTTTAGGCAATGATAATGGATAGGCATGATAATGTAGTTCGGAAATCGCTAAGCCGCGATTGAAGTTGCAGCGGAACTGCATATTTGTTAGGGATAGATTTATGCCGGACACGGCGATTTTTGCCTTTGATAATTTTAATTTGTGTAGTAAGGTGTCGCTTACAAAATGGGATTGTGATCCACTGTCTAAGATGGCCTTCACCTCGTGAACTGCGCCATCTTTGTCCAATACTTGGACGATTTCCGTTGATAACGGAACCTGTCCCGAACACGAATGGTATGATTGGCTGGATAATGCGTAACACGATTGAATCGGAGGTTCTGTATTTTCTTGCGCTTCGTTATTTTTTATTTCTTTAGGTTGATCCGCTTTGAGCGTGTTCCCTAGATATGCATTTGATTGAGAGTTTTTGGACGATTCGGAATAATTGTTATGTAAAAGGGTATGATGCCGAGATTTGCAGAACTTTATCACGTGATTTACTTTTAACCAATTGTGGCATAAGTTCAGACGCATTACTTCCGTCCAACGCGCATCGATAGATAGGTTTAATTTTTATAGGGTTTTCTTATCTTATGATGACTACGGTATTCCAAGGAATATAATGCACCCGTCAAAGATTGAAAATTAAGGAAAAACATCGTTTTTATCATCTTCATTTTCACAAGTCGGCTTAGGTTTAGAAAACCATAAAAATAAAGGGTGATTCGCATTCCTTACAACACAGTATTTCTAGAGTTTATATAAAATAAAGAATAATATTAAACACTTAAGTGTCACTGTTTTTATGTAAGGGTTCAATTTTAAACTCTCTAGATTCACTTTGAATTTTTGTAAGTTGATCTAACTGGAGTTCTTCGGGGATTTGGATCTTCCGCGCAGTATCATCTAGGTGCCATCTGCAATAGTTGGCAGGCGAAATGGTGCTCCTTAAATTGGTGACTTCTCGTTCGAGTATTTTATACCTCGTAACTCGATAGTACAATGCTCGGGAATTTGTACCAGGCTAGGGATTGATATGTCCGTGTATTCATTGGGTTGACATTTTTGGGTTATCCTGAGTAGATGAATTCATAAGGGTATAAGGTTTATATGGTATGATGGTAGTATTATTGATTGGAATAGGAAATAAATGAAATAGATCAAAAACATATTTCTCAACTATGGGAAAGTGTATTCAAATCAGTATGTTCTCATTATGATATTTTAATTATGTATATAAATATCTATAATATTCCTGTTTAATATTAAAGTCTAATATTTGATTCTTATATTCTTATTTCATTACTGCAATTAGTTCTGTCAATTCGTTAAGCGGTAAAATGGAATTTGTTAATGTTCTTAATTCGGCAAAGGCGATCTTATCTATATCTTCTATTAATAAATTACAGTCTATAAGTAACATATTCAGTATCTGTTGTAAATCCATGTAACGTGTTAATTTTAAGTTAGACAGTTTTAGATAAGCTAATTGTATTGAATCTTGTACATGGGTGAAACCGTTAAATCTATATGTTGCCATTGATTTTTCTGTATACGGTGAAATGCCATACTGATTAATTTTTAGATGTTGTATAAATGTATGTTTTCTTAAGGTGATATGTTAATTGCTACCATTTAAAGTGGGTAGTATGCTATTTGTGGGAAGTGTCAGAAAGTCTTTCTTCTTCCCGTAAAGATGGTTCTTATTCTTTCTTCTTATTATAGATTCTTATAGGTTAACTAGTTTTTTATGAAAAGTGCCTTTATCCGTTACTACTTTATCTAGTTTGCCTAATAGTGGTTTAGATTGCTGGTAAAGAGGTTTTATTTTATTCCGCATGTTATCTTTAATTATCAAACGTTTTCGTTTGCCTTGGATATGTATCTAGCTTTTGTATTTATTTGATTATTAAATGTGTTAATCGAGTTTGCTGATATAGGTATTTATAATACTGGATTTTCTTGCGCCGTATGTACTGGTCTGTTGGTATTTATTAATCTTTCCGGTATTAATGTAATGTCGGATATTATATTAATTGGAGGTAAAGCATATTGTTCCTCATTTAGTAGTTCATTAATAATTTGGGCAATATGCGAGGTTGATTGTCCAGGTTGCGGTTTGTTTAGTGAGGATTGTTCTTTTGTCAAGATAAAGAAATCTGCTAAATTATTTTCTGTTATGTCGTAATTATTCGAAGTGGATTGATTATCAGATTCTATTTTTACGCAAGCTTCATTATTTGTAGCTGTTGTTATAGTCATTTATTATAGTATTGTTCCAATGCTGTTTGTTTATAAGTATTTTACCTTCTTGAATATTAACTGGTAGTTTTTCTTATCTTTTTTTTGTATGGATTTAATATATTTGAAATGGATCCACTGTCTATTAATAATTTAATTTCAGGTTCATTTTCCGTTGCTCGGATAAGTATATAAGGTAAAGTACCTTGGAAGTCGGTGTTGATTTCCTCTACCGTGTTATCCGAGGTCGTGTATCTTGATAAAAATCCTGGTGTTGGTCAAATTGTTACGAGTTATCATCTGTCGCGTATACATTATCTGCATTTTCGTTATCATGCATTATGTCATGACTGTGGCTACTGTTGTATTCATAATAATCGTTGGAAAGGTCAGTTTCTAGATTGTATGGGTCGTTGTATTCAGCATTATATCTGGATTCTACAATATCAGAGAAATGTAATGATTGTGAAGTCATTGGGTTTGCAGACAAAGGAATTTGATTAGCTTTCGTTATATTCGTAGGAATAGTACTAAACACCTGACATTGGCACTGGTTTTGGTAATTTTTGATAAGCGTTTTGCCCTGGTTGCCATGCATTATACGGTCTTCCGAATACTTGAGCATTTGTTGGATATTGCGCTCTATTAAAGGTTTGTGAATTTGTTGGATATTGCGGTCTATTATAGTTCTGATTTTGAGTCATGATTGGTATTGAATCATACACCTGATTATTATTAAAATTATTCTGTCTTTGTGGATAATTTTGTATAGGTCTTTGACTATTATTATTCGGTTGGTTAGGCTTTGATTGATAATTATTATGTTTTGGTACTAATTGTTTATAGTATTGTGGCTGAAGGAAAAGTTCCAAATTTTCATCTTCTTGAGCTAATGCCATTGCATTCTCAAGATCTGTTGGCTTTTGTGTGACTAGTTTATCTCGTAAGCGTCTATCTAGATTTCTAAGGAATATTTTAAGCTTTCATATTGTTTAAATTGAATATTTTTTGTAACAACATCGATTTCTGTCAATGGAATTGTTTTAAATTTTAGTGCTAATTTAGATCTAAGTAATTGTAATCTTTTGCCGATATTTTGATATGATTCGTTTTATAATGAACATGTCAGTAGGGCTTGTTCTAGATTATCGAGTCCTAGCTTTTCACCGTAAACGCGACGTAGTTCCTGTTTTATTAAAGGCCATGTATTTAATTCTGTATCCAATATGTATCCATGTATTTAATTCTAGATCCAATAATTAAAATTGCATTTCCTTTTACTTTACCTAAAATTGCCTGATATATGAATTGATTTAATTCCTCGTTATTTCTCGAATAATATTTATTGTGAAAGTTATCGCAAGCTGATATAAACATTTCTAAGAGGTCTTTGTTTCCATCGTATACTGGGATTGTTTCAATAATTAATCTTACTAGAGTGTAGTTGATTTCTGACATGGTGTGGTTAGTTATGTACTGTTATTTATTACGAATAACAAATGAAATACAAATACTTGGGCTGTTTGGTATTGAATTGAAATGAAGGGAATTTTGTGTTCAATTTGTGAACACACAACAAAAATCTTTGAATCTTAAATAGGTATTAATGATCACAAGTGATTTCAATACTTGATATTATCTTAAAAAGATTTATCACGTTACGAAACCAAAGTTTCCTAAGATGATCTCAATTGATTTCAAAAGGAAAGGAATGTAACTATCTCACTAACTTGGCTCGGCTCGCAGTTCAGGTCTCAATCTGCCTACTCCTGAACTTTTGTGCTAACCTTGTTACTGGGGTGTATATTAGGGGAATAAAGGATGAATTCAAAAAAATCTTACTCTGTTGGAGTTGACTTCAGGACTTCGATCCCCAAATGGAAAAATTGCCAGACGTCTTCGTGTCCTTAAAAAATAACCAAGTCTAAATAGAACCATAAAATGTCATTAAGTGGATGGCAACAATACGTTTGGAGAGAGTGATTCGCGAGAGCTGACTGTCTGGCGAAATTATTTAGCATAGCATTTGCTTCCGATTTCCTTTCTGCAGCGCTCTTTAATATCATCTGCGCGAGCTATGGCTTCATAATACAAATTTTCGAACGTTTCTCGATCCCTAACATACTCGTCAGCAGTGGCGTATTTACGTATCAGCTCTGGGGGGGGGGTCCCGCTGTAAATATTGTCACAAATATAACTAAATATAAAAATAAACATATTTTGGCAACAGATTAGAAAACACACTGTATAGTAAACTAATGCATAATAATTATAAAATTTTACAAAGTCAAATAAAGTTCCATATTAATAATGGGTAATGGGATCTGAGTAAAGATATTTCGAATGGAACTTTAAAGGAAGTAGAAAACATTGAACTTATTGAATAGTGAATCTGCTAGACTTGCTTTTATCCCCGGGTGACAAGAAAATAGGAAATGAAAGGTTTTTGGGGGGAGATAGCAAGCTGGGAAGAAGTGAGTTAAGGGGTTTTTGAGAATTGAGATAGACAAGTTGACATATCTCCTGAAGCCATGGGGGTAGATTTAGTGAAAGGAATAATGTAAGTAATATCAATTTGTTAAATAGTGATAGGTGTTCCTCAAAGGTGTCAAAGTAAAAGTATGAATAAATAAACAAGTTAGTTCTAGTGAGAGAATGTGGTTTTATTAAAACTAACCCTAGCCCAAAAAGTTACGAGAAACGTAACATATGGTGGAAGCGCCGGGTAATTTTATACCGGGAACGGTAGCAAATAATTTTATTTTGTGGAATTTTATTGGTAAATTTATGTTTATTTGAAATTTCTTGAAGGAAATTAACGAAGTATGATAATAATTTTTTTTTGCCAAGACACTTGTAGCTAGGGAGAGTTTTTTTTAAAATTTATTGTCTGCATGGAGTTATTGTATTTTTTTGTGAACGAGTAAAGGCTGTTGTAGTGTACAATATACATTGGGACAGCACAAGTAAGTTCTCAAAGTAGAGTCCAAGAGGAGTAATCTTCAAGGACCTATTAAAAATAATATTATAACTCTGTCGAATTGATGAATGAAATATGAATTTTTTATTTTTTTTGTTAAGGATCAATTACTGTGAAAAACCTATAATACATTTTTTTAAATCTTAATTACATTTTATCAGCAATAATAATAATATTAAACGCTCGAACTTTTTATAAAATTAAGGTTACGAAGTTACGCTCTGACTGAACAATATCCTCCTGTACATTTTCATCTATATCTTCTTCAATGCCAGTCTCTGTGTATTGATTTTTGGGTCCTTCATTTTGTTCAATAATGCTAATGTTGTCAGTTTCCTGAAATTCAATACTCTGCTGCATTATCTGTTGATTTATTACCACATATTATTTTCAGGCAATGGGACAGGCTCTAATGTTATAAAAGCAGGTGGAGTTATTTTGATATCTTCAATTATTGTGACTTTATTTGGGCAGTAAACCATATTTGATCATCTAAACCATAATTGATTGCTTCCAGTAGCTGATTGTCTGGTACTACAGTCAAGACATTGGCATGATTTTCCTCACTGGACCCCGATCCTGAATTTTCCACCCGGCCCAGGGCAAGCTGTAACATTTTCATTCCGCGAGACATTTTCTGTAACAAAATTATTTTTCTTTACATTTCTATGTAAATAAAAAAATTGCGCGAAAATGCAAGCGGAATTGCGAAAAGGGTCGAGCAGTTCATAAGCCAACCCAAGCTCGTACTTAGGTACTTCGCGATCAGAAAAACAATTAATCATACATTATGCATGTATTATCGAATCGAAAGCTATATTGACAAGAACAAATTGCTCTCTGATAAACAATACGGTTTCCGCAGTGGCAAATCCACACAAATGCAATATATCTTTTAACTTCCCAAATATATAAGGCCTTAGATGAAGGAAAATTTGCACTGTGTCTCTTTCTAGATCTTGCCTTCGACACTGTAGATCACTCACAGCTGTTGGAGGCCTTGCAGGATATCGGTTTTAGAGGAAATGCTTTCAATCTAATGAAAAGTTAAGAGTGATCGCAAGCAACATGTTATAATAAATTCAAGAACTAGTAGAGAGAACTGTAGTCTGTGGAGTTCCACAGGGTAGTTTTAGGTCCAGTCTTATTCGTAATATATATTAATAGTTTGCTTACTTTGAACAGCTGTGGCTCAGTTATCAGTTTTGCTGATGACACAGTATTATTTTACAAGGATGAGTCCTGGGAACACCTAAAACAAAAAGTAGAGTATAATAAATTTCAAGAAAACTATGTTCTTACCGTTGAGCTGTGATAAACGTAATTCCCCAGACTTTGACAAACTAACAATTAATAACCATGGGGAAATAATAGAAATTGAATCAACATAATGTGTTAAATACTTGGGAATAAATATTGATTGCCATCTTAGGTGGGATAGCCACATAATTAGCATTACAAATATCCTTAGAACTGTTCTGTTTAAATTCAAATATTTAAAACATATACTGGATGTATCACATTTAAAAATGTTATATTACGCATTAGTAGAATCAAAGCTGTCTTATGGGATTCTTGGTTGGGGCGGAGTAGCTACACCTCACCTAAAAAATTAGAAACCTTATTAACCTAAATTATTTATAAAAATAATTACAATAAGAAGCGTACTTACCCAACTGATTCACTTTATACTGACAGTGGTATTTTGGACATCAGACAGTTGTATTTCCTTAACGTTATAATTAATCAATTTAGAAATAAAAATAAACTTGAACCTCTAGATTATACTTATCAAACAAGAAATAAAACAAATGACATTTTTAAAATGAAAACATCCTTAAAAACTATTGGTCAAAGGTGCTATGAATATTTAGCGCCTAGGCTATACAATGCACTACCTCAACAAATAAAAAACACTTTTGCCATAATTAAATTTAAAAAGGATGCAAAAAATATATTGTCATAAAAGTATATGTTGAGTCGAAATTCTCAATAGATTAGGTTTCTGAACTATAAAAAAAAGTTAACAAATTTATTGTATATGATATATATTTTTTGTTTTTGTTATTATTATGATATACATTCTTCATTTTTGTTATTATTGTTATTTTGCTTTAGCTTTTTATGTGAAAGTATGTATTTTAATAGTATATAAAATATGTGTATTAACTCGTCGAAATTTCTTCTGTGGCAAGATGCAGCATGAACTATCCCACTTACACGGTTTCTTCTCTGGGTTAATCAATGTTTGTTTTCCACTAGATAAAAGACAGTTACCTAAGTGAATTTATGTAAAAATGAAAATTATAAATAAACATTATTCTATTCTATTATTCTATTACGAAAACAACTCACTTAATGGGTCATAATAATTATATAATTAAATTATAATATAATAATTTTTAGGGAGTAATTAATGAATAAAAAGAATATCAGAAAATAGACTAAGTGATTTACACTACTATGAGCTATGAGGCAAACATTGTTTACTTACATGTGGATTAGCAGCTGCAAAATGTAAGAACAATACGACATAGTTTACATTTTTTACTCAATACTTTCTTTCTTTATACTGAATCACATTATATAATTAAATTCTACAGCAATAATTTACTACGATATCTTAACCTCACAAAAAATGTAAATAAAGTTTCTCCCATTTCTTTATCGAATAATTATGTTTAAACAATAAAACAAACTTACCTATAACCTGTTATTCACATAAAAATTATTTTTTCACACGAAACAGTATTTCCGGCAAAATTAAGCCTAAAAGTAACGGCTGTCAACAGATAACACTTCATGCACAAATTTGGCGGGGAGAAATTTTCTATGTGAAACTTTAAACAGATAGACTACTTCGTCGCGGTGTTTTTTTTACAGGCACATAGAAGGTTTCATAATTAAGTGTATACATGGTATGATTTTTTCATAAATTGACAAGGAGGGTTTCGTTAAGCCGTAGATAATGTGATTCTTGCCAGAATGACACGAAAATCTCAAAACAGTCAAATTGACACATAGGAGGTTTCGTCGCGATGACGAAGATATGCTGGAGATGAATTTCATTAGGCGAATATCCTGCAGAATGTATCACTTGATTTAATAAAATTTGAACCTCTGATATCTTAGTGAGCATAGTAAATGGGTATATAACACATAGACAACAACCGGCCGATTTCCCGGTTAATGATCTCTGTACTATTTCCTTGGAAAATAAACAGATGTCTTCATGATAAATAATGTCTGTTAATGCGAATATACCGCCACGGAGGAGCGCCATCTCGAGTGGCCTCAACAGACTATAAGTAAGTGAAAACTAGTTGTCAAGCAAGGGTCGTTGAGACATGTAGCGGGCGACTCGTCGGGATGAATATTATGTATTTACAATTTTTCAAGATCAGAAATACAGTCCACATACTAATCAAGGCAATTTTCAATACACACAATTTTCTCATCCATTTGTTGGTCACATCGAGCCACATCAGAGCTGCAAGAGACGATTAATTCAAGAAACCAAGCAGTGTAATGTTGTTGCGGACGAGTCCATTCTACGCAGTCACCGACACGGAGGGTGCTACCCCATCAACAAGTTGCATCGGACATCTCAGCAGACGAATCAGCTGTATACCGAGGCAAAGTATCACCGATTAACGTGAGTCAATCCTATTCCATTTCTATTTATCTATTCCATTTACAATTATTCTATTTCCTATTGAGCCATTTAACAATTTACAATCAATATGTCGGAATTGGCAAAATAAAAAATTCAACGCGGTCAATTAAAGGCTAAAATTACTCGCCTTAAAACATTCTATGAGTCTATTGATTGGAATCAAAGTGTCGATGATGTTGTTGTTTCCGATTTAGAATTACGATTACAAAGAACAATTTCAGTAATTGACGATTTTAATACAATTCAATCAGAAATTGAGATATCAAGTGAATCTATGAGCGATACGGAAGACACTGAGCGAGACGATTTTGAAAAAATCTATTACCAATATTAAAAAATCTATTGCTAAGCGTACTGCCGCGAGCAATATAAACGGTCAGTTAAACGATAACAATATTTTCAATCGTACTTTTTCACAAGTTGAAATGCAAATTAAATTGCCAATTATAAAACTACCGTCATTCAATGGTCAATATGATGGTTCGTTAGAGTTTAGAGATGCATTCAATGCTCTAATTCGCAATAACAATGCTCTAAGCGACATACCTACAAAAACTACTATTTACGATCCTCACTAGAAGGGGATGCCTGTAAAAGCATTGAGTCTATCAAGTTACCGATGCCAATTACCCAATTGCATGGCAATTATTACAAGATCGATTCGAAAATAAGCGTTTAATTGTGCATAACCATGCTAAGGCCTTATTCGAGTTACCAATTTTGAAAAAAGAGTCACACATAGGACTTAGTTAGAAATCTATCAGACAATATTTTTAAACATTTACGATCATTAGAAGGTCTAGGTCAGAGATGCTCAAAGAGTCGATCGCGATCGACTGGTCGATCGCGAGAGGCTTTTAGGTCGATCGCGTACATACTTATACAACATTTCTGAATATTTAGAATTCTTGAAACTGGTAACTAATATATATATTAATTTAGTAACGAAAATTAAATGTTAAACTATATGATGGAATAATAGATGATAATTTAAAGTTTAATATTGTACATATATAGATATTACATATTTCCAATGAGGTAGATTCAATCTCATTTAAAATTACAAACTCGTTTCAACGTGACCGTACCATATTAGGAATTCGCACGCGAACTTCGGCCTGTTTCCCCTTCCATGCCTCCCACGATATGTTTGTTCTCCGTCATCGCCGTGCACTTGATGAACAGGACCAGTCGAATTCATTTCGTTCTAAAGTTGAGTTGTAAATTTCTGAATCGATACCAAATATTTTAAAAATGAGCACGGCAAAAAAAGAAAATTATATCTTTTCAACGACGATTGGGAAGAAGAGTTCTGGTTCACAATGATAAAGGATAAGTGTGTTTGCCTAATTTGTCGTGCTTCAGTGTCAATGCCTAAACGTGGGAACTTAGAAAGGCATTGTAAAACAATGCATGCAAAATATGAAAATGATTTTCCACCCAAAAGTGAATTAAGAAGACGTAAAGTTCATGATCTGAAAAATGGTTGGAAAGCAGAGCAAGCTATGTTCACAAAGCCAGTTTATCAATCAAAAGCTGCAACCATCGCATCTTTTAAAATTAGCCATATATTGGCGAAAAATAAAAAACCATTTGAAGATGGGACAATGGTAAAGGAAGCATTTCTCGCAGCAGGTGAAACATTGTTTGCAAACTTTAAAAATAAAGCAGAGATAATGTCTGCCATCAAAGATCTCCAGTTATCACGACCGACTATTACTAGGAGAATTGAAATTATAGGCAAAGATATGGAAAAACAATTAAAAAATGATTTAATGGAATGCAGATATTTTTCCTTACAATTTGATGAGTCCACCGATATGACAGATACTGCTCAATTGTGTGTTTTTGTTCGGATGGTATTTTCTAATATGACATCAAAAGAAGAATTTTTGACAATTATTTCCCTGCAAGGAACTCGCGGTAAAGATATTTACGACGCATTTATTAATTTTGGAAAGAAATACGAGCTGCCATTATATAAACTCGTATCAATTTCAACAGATGGAGCGCCTTGCATGACTGGAAAAACAAATGGATTTAGTGCATTATGTCGGGCTGATAATAACTTTCCATCGTTTTTTTCATTTCATTGCATTATTCATCAGCAAGTCTCTGTTCCAAAATATTAAATATGAAAGATGTTATGGACACCGCCTGGAAGATTGTAAATTCAATACGAGCTCGAAGTTCGCAACGACGCCTATTTAAATTACAATTAGAAACTGGTGAATCCGAGCACACTGACTTACTTCTCCATACAGATGTCAGGTGGTTAAGCCGCGGAAAATTTTTGGAAAGGTTTCAAGAATTGCTACCAGAAATAATTTCTTTTCTAGATAAAAGAGGCGATAACACTGACATGCTAAGAAACGAGAAATGGCTCTGTGATTTGGCATTTATGACTGATATTACAACTCATTTAAATTTAATAAATTTGGAGCTACAAGGGAAAGATAAAACTATCATCGATATGCACAGCGCAATAAACGCATTTCAAAATAAACTGAAACTACTTATGGATCAACTAAATAAAATTGATTTCAAGAATTATCCAGCCTTAAAAGCAAGAATCGCCTCACAGCCAAATTTTGATGTTACTATTTATGAGAGCGAAATTAAAAATATACTGTGTGAGTTTGAAAGGCGCTTTTCCGATTTGGGCAATTTAACCAATATTATAACTTTTATGAGTTATCCATTTTCTTGTGTGGATTTTGAAAAAATTACTTCGGAATTATCCACCACCTTCAATTTGGATTTAATTTCCATTGAAAATGAGGTCATGAAAATTATGACAGATATTCATCTTTAAGGCCAGAGCAACAGATATAAAATTTTGGGCTTGTTTAGCTGAAGAAATATCCGTGCTTAAAACAAATAGCACTTCAGATCACTGCACTATTTGGGTCGACTTATTTGTGTGAGTCGGCATTTTCCGAGATGAATATAATTAAATGCAAATATCGTAATCGACTAAGCGACGATCATCTTTATTCGTGCTTGCGTTTGGCTCTTAGTCATTATATACCAACATTTGAAAAGTTTGCTGATGACATGCAGTGCCATGCATCAACTTCAAATTAATTAGTGAATATATATTTGCAATTAATAAATATTATAAGTATTTATAAATTTTGTATTTTATTTTTTACCTAGTCGATCGCTTGCCACCTAATGCTCCTATGATCGATCGCCCATGGTTTAAGTCTGAGCACCCCTGGTCTAGGTGAACTTACTAAAGAATGGGATACATTGATAGTGTATCTCAGTGCATACAAATTAGACAATGTTACCCGCCGCGAATGGGAATCCTTTAATATACAGGGTGAATAACCTACACTAGACGATTTTTAAAAAAAATCTTAAACTACGATGTGAACTTCTAGAAAAATTAGAATGCAATAAACAATTACCTAAGCAAGACCATTATAATTCTAATAAATTTAACAATAACAATTACAATAAAAATCGATTAAAACTCATTTGTGAATACGAATATAAAATCCAACGATTATAAACCATGCTGCTATTATTGTAAAAAGGATCACCTGATCTACAATTGTGAATCATTTTTAAAACATTCACCCTCTATACGAAATTCAGAAATAAAACGACTCAATTTGTGCCTAAATTGCTTACGGCCTAGTCACGGCGTGCAAGATTGTACAGTTTCGAAGTGTCGCCTATGCCATAAAAACACAATTCTCTATTACACATAGATAAACCGGTTAACGATAACCGCGATTCGACAGCAAGCCCTCGCGCGGGCCCATATACGAGCGATGAGAGAGAAGGACACAGTATAAAGTCAGAGAGGCATTTGCGCGGAAACTTCCATAAATGTCGCGCACTTCTGGATTGCGGGTCTCAAAGCAATTTTATAACGGAAGGACTATGCAAAATATTGAATATTCCATTAAGGGCTGCGAATCATACTATTACGGGAGTAGGGCAAGCAATTCAGACAAAAAATAAATTATACAAGTGATGTACAATTATTTTTCAATTACAATTCATTCAATACAATGATTTCTTGTTTTGTTTTATCATGTATAACTGATAACCTTCCCAGAATTTCATTCAATAAGGGTTGTTTAAAAATACCAGACAATATTCAATTAGCTGACCCAACTTTCAATGAAACAGGAAGCGTAGATATGCTATTAGGCTCTACTATCTTTTGGGAACTATTATGTATGGGCCAATTTCAATTAAATAATACTCGATTAACGGTTAGAAAAACGAAGCTGGGATGGATAATATCAGGTACTATCAATAATCAATGTCAATCGCAATGTTCTATTAATACAATTAGCTGTTTCACTAGACAATTAAATAGTGATAACAATACTATAGAAAATAATATTTCTAGATTTTGGGAACTAGAAGAGATTCAATTTAAATCATCCTTATCAGAAGCCGATCAATATGTAGAAAATCATTTTTCTAATACGTTTACACGCGACAATGATATCGGTAAATTTATTGTGTCTATGCCATTTAGACGTTTATTCCTTTCTGACTTTTAAGTTTATTCCTTTCTGACTTTTTGTGATTGACGAAATTCAAAGAAGTGGTATAGATAATAGAATAAAATTTCCTTTTTTTCGTAATGCCTCTATGCTATTCTCCTTTCCTTACTATTATTTATCCCCCGAAATCTTTTTAACAGCCCCTTCTTCAGGATAGCTTCTTATAAAATGTCGAGAGAAATGTTTTACACCTTGAAAACAAAAGTGACATAGATCTTTGTCAGAAGTCGGACTTCTGTTGTCAGGTCAAGGTAAATGGCGATTTATTTTTCATGTTGTTCCTGAAAACAATATATTGTAGCGTATGTTAGAGAAAAGATAAAGAAAAAATTACAGGGTCTAACTTAAGTACGTTAAAATATTTTGGGGGGTATTACTTAGTTTAAAGAAATCATAAAAAAGTTGGGAAATGGAAAGAAGTGGCTAATTTAGCAAAGAGCGTTTTTGTTTAATGCCATAATATAAAGACTGGAGACAAAGCCAGAGACACACTATGGCAAAATATGAAGAAAACTACTATGGTAAGTAAGAACGTATTATTAGTAATTTTCCTACTCGTATGATTTAGTTGGACTTATACAGGGTTTCAATATTAATGGGACATCGAGCCATTGCTTTATTGAGCTTAACAACTACCGGTCATATCTCAATATTTCACTAAGATGTAAGTCATTCAACTCGAAATGTTTTTCTTGTTTTTCCTGTATAAATTCCAGTTTTTGACATATCGCTATGAAAATCGGTACATAAGTACATATTTTAAGTTGATCGCCCTGTATCTCAGTAAATAATGACATTTGATCGGCGGTGTTAAGCTTAAATGTTATATTTTGGCTTAAAAATATTCTTTTTATTTTAAGGGGAAAGTGGATAATGCCAGAAAGACGGGTACTGGCGGTCATGGGAAAATGACCGATGTTGACAATATGGTGTTGGATATATTAGGAAAAGAGTCTCCAGTAATTGCTGGTCTTGGGGTGCCAGAATCGTTTAACACTGCAAAACCGCTACCTCAAGACAGCACATCAATAGAACAGCCAACAATATTACCGCAGGACCCAGGCGTGCCATTTTTTTTCAGGGAAACGAAAGCGTAGCATGACACGTAGAGGAAATTTCTGATGACAAGAAAAAAGAAAAGCTTGATTTGCAAATTGAATACCTCAAACTCCAAAATCACACGACCAAATTAGAAATTTTACAATTGGAAACTGCACTACACCTTCCAAGATCTGAATTTACCCATCATTCACGCAAAGGATAAGCGAAATCTCCAGGAATCACAGCATTTGCATGAGGTCTCCAACCGTTTTCCATTCTACGAAACAGAGAACTGTTACGAAGTACTCGCGCAAGTTTCGAATCGGGTCGAGCGAAACAAATTTTTTTAAAAAGAAAAATTTTATTTCCGGAGACAAACTAACAGTTACAAGTTTGAGCAAAAAGTGTTTTACAAAGGCATGAAAGCTTATTTATAACGTCGGTGTTATCTATCCCTGACTTTGCAGTCTGCACTATGCATTATATTATTATAAGAGTAGCTTACAATGTGGGATCGTAACTCGCATTATGTACACTTCCGGGCCAATTTGCACTTATATAATAAAACTTTAAGTCAGGCTCACACACAGCCATGCAATTAATTGAATGCTTTCCATGGCGGTCGACGTAAGCGGGATTTGTTTTTTTTGTTTTTGTAAGAGAATTCCACCAAATCCGAGTTTACTGGCGTCCGTATGTACCTGAGTCTCTAGATCAGGATCAAAATAATACCAAAACTGGTTTCCTAGTCAATTTTGATTTTAATATAGCCTAAAGGTGTTATCTTGTGCAGTATCCCATTTCCATGATACGTTTTTCTTTGTCAATATTGTCAAAGGTTTTGCCTTTCGCGCAGTTTTCAATGAATTTACGGAAATAGGACGCTAAACCCAAAAAAATTACTGCAACTTTATGTGGTGATGGTCGTAATTCTCCATTGCTGATAACGTAGCCTAAATACTCTACTTCAGGTTGTAAAAAGAAGCATTTTTCTTTATTGAGAGTAAGACCAGAAATATTTTTAGGACAGACGCAAGTCGTTCCAAGCCCATTGCCTTATCCTTGGCGATTATCAAAATGTCGTCTATATAGGCAAGGGCATACGTAAATCTTAAATATCATTAATGGCTCTTTAAAAAACTGACGGAGCGTTAGTCAACCCAAAAGGCATTCTCTTATACTGATAGTGACCATCAGGCGTGATAAAAGCAGTGTATGGGCGGCTGCTTTCGGCCACACGAAGCTGATGGTAACCTGACGGAAGCTGATGGTAACAAATCTAGAGTTGAAAAACAAGAATATCCATCTTTCCAGTGGTCCTCAATTCTGGGCAAAGGATATTTATCCTTGAAAGTAATCGAATTCAATTTTCGATAATCGACACACATTCGCATACCACCAGTTTTCTTTTTGACTAGTAAAATAGCCTATTTTAAATAGAACTAGCGTACGGAGAAAACATGGGCTCAATTATATCCTTCTGTAATAAATCATCGATGATGCTTCTAACCAACTGCCGCTCATTATGTGAAAGAGGGTATGGTCGACAATAAATTGGTTTTTCATGTGTTAGTTTTATTTCATTCTACATTCGTGCTACCTAGCTCTGAATATGTTGTGGCGAAACAGTTTTCATATTTCGTTAATAAATCAATTAATTTTCTTTGCTCAACGTCAGTTAGCGGAGGCACAGGTACTTCAGACCTATCGGACTGCCCTTCAGTGTTACCTAAAGAGATTCCCCGCGCCACGCACCGACCTTCGTTGAGTTTCATTGGCATTCTACTAACATTTAGCACAGTCATAATTCCTATACTGCTATCGATATCTATAGGTTTTGCAGGAACAACCAAAACAGCTCCGTGATAATGTCTCTCAGAGTAATTTGTCATTAATGTTCCATGAAGAAAATTACTACAAACTTGAATGCGATTAACTCCAGGCATCAACGTCGTTTCTTGTTATACGTGAAGTTTAAATGTATTGTTAGGTCCACAACTTCAATAGGTCTGCATCAAATGTTAAACTATCGCATGTATTAGTAACATAAACATTTGGAAGTTCAGTAAATGTGCTACCTATTATTAAATCGACATCTTGATTATCCTCATTCACTATCAACAACGGTACAACACATTCGACATTTTCCAATTTGAGTTTAGCAGTTGTTTCTCCTACGGACTGCACAGTTGCGCCTCCATAACCACGCAAGATGGTTACTTTATTTTTATTTATACTTAAATCAAGGGAAATTTTTATTTTGGCTTCGGAATTATTCTTTAATTTAAAACACTTATCACGTGTATGCCCTGTTCGCTTACAAAACATACAAGTTGTCGACTCCGTAGTTTTATTTCTGTAACAAATTTTAGATATATGACCTAACTTTCCGCAAGTAAAACAGCCACGAGACATGCCCGGCTGTGGCACGTTTTGTTTATCTTTATCCCTCGGCAGTTTATAGTTGGGCATCGCTGAAAGATTAGAATAGTCTGACTCAATTAAGAATTCAAGTAATTGATCCGTGCTGTCACATTTGGCTGCTTGGGCGCTAGCTTGTAGTAAATTATGAATAATAATTTACTACAAGCTGCAAGCTGCATATACTACAAGCTGTGCGAAGCAAGGCAAATGAATATTTTTACCAAAAACATAATTGACTGCCTTAACTATATTTTTTCCATTATCGGTAATAACAGCTGTGACGTTATTGACAGAGATATTCCACTCTGTGCAGTTTTCTTATAACATTGCTTATATCGTCCCTCTTTTCACAAAGTGGCGTATATCATGTTTTGTGCAAAAATTCGTTTTTAGGCGTATATGGTGTTATCGGCCGTTCGCTTTCATTGCACAAAGTGGCGTATATGTACGGTAACGCATTCTTAAGTTATATGCAAACGTCGGTTGGGCGTATAAACGATAATAATATTTTCCAAAAGCACAAACAGAAGTATATGATATAAGCAGTAGTGTAAGAACTACATACTAGATTTCCCTTCCACACTCACCTTATGACTATAACTTTTAAGCGGGAAGAGATATTTGAATTTTTTAAAAAGATTCTTTCTTGTGGTTCATAATTGAATAACCTATAGGCATAAAAAAAAAGAAAAGATGCACTTGAATGATGTGTTTAGAACAAGATGATGAGATAATTATTTGTTTAAAAATTGTTAATTTGCGCTCTTATTTTTCTTGAGATACACTGTATAATAAAAAAAAATAGAGTCTCTTTTCACACTATATCTATAACAAAAGAGAAAGGACCGCTCTGATTGGTCTATCGAAAAGTTCCTATAACTTTTAAGCGGGAAGAGATATTTGAATTTTTTAAAAAGATTCCTCTTTTAGATTCATCATTACACAATCTGTTTGTATCAAAAAGGTAAGAAGTAGACCTCTATACATATTAAATTATGTGTTTAACAATTATAATACATACTGACCTTTTAATACCAATTAACTTTCGTTTTTAGTAATATAAAAATAGTGTAAATGAAACTAGGTCGTTACAATAACGGTATTTGGTCTAACCTTTCATAATAGAGAATGTTGACATTTACTATTTACCTTAATTACATTATTAAACCATAAAGTTTCTGTTTTAAATAAAACCTGGCTGATTTTGTAATAGTTTTATTGAATATTTTTACAATTTATATATTTTAATTAATGAAATGTCCCTATAGATATCTTTCTCATGAAACAATATTATTTCAAGCATAGCTGTTATTAAATCCACATGGGCTTTGTTTCCTAATTTATCCGTTAAGATGAACTCTTGTAGAGTGAGTTGTGTCTGCGTTGGGAGGGTATCCAAGTACCGATGCAAGCAGGAACTGTAGTACCATTTTACGTCAATCTGTTTCAGCTGTTCTATTTTGAGTTTAATTAATGTTTCTAATAGTAAGAGACTGTTGAAATTTTCTGCATTTAACATAATGCAAGTGCTTCCGTTTTTGACAACAATTTTTAATAATCTTTCGCCTGCTTCTTCTGTAAATTTCAAAATATAATTTTCCAATTGTATATTTTTGTTCTGGCATTCTTCTACACTAATAATCGAACAAAAATATTCCACAAGGATGTTTTTCAGTTTTAAAAATTCGAAAAATTCACAACTAGAAAACGAAACGGCACTAGACACTGATTTTTTTAATATTAAAACAGAGGGTTGAAAATTATTTTCAACACTGATGCCTATGGATAAACATAATGAATATGATTTGTTTATGAAATAACGAGATTCTAAAAGTAACCTTGATCGATTCATTGTGAATGATTTACTAAAACTAATCTGGTATTCTCTTTTTTATTAATAATATACCGTAATTTCCCTCTCTCGGATAAATATATATATATATATATATATATATATATATATATATATATATATATATATATATATATATATATATATATATATATATATATATATATATATATATATATATATATATAAGCAAGCTGTAACTTGTCAAAGAATTAGTCTGTTTCAATATGAATACTAATGAACAAATAATTGCAAACAAGGTGTGGCATGCTATCGTGTCCCACAAGAATCTACGTTCTCTGTCAAAAATGGATTTAACCGATCTTTATTATCTACCGAAAAATTTTATTAAAACCCTGAGTGTGTGGGATCTAGCTGAAGGTTGGAACTTATTGCCTGATTATATAAGAAATGATCCTTTTATGAAGCGTTATATGGAATGTCTTAAGCATAAACCGTTCAAACTTGGATGTGACGAGTTCGACGGTCCTGGTCCAAGAATTATTGATTGTCCCGATTGTGTGAAAGAGAACAATGCAGTTTAATAGTGCAGTGATGATTTTTCAATTGGTGGCATTTTTGCATAATAAACTAGTTATTTTACAACCTGAAGATGTATCTGAGGCGTTTATAGCCACTGATTTTAGTTCAACTGTTAAAGCCGCCCATAATAAATTAGAATGGCCTAAGGACTGGAGAAGAATGCATTTGCGAAATATCAATGATACTAGAATATTTGTGGATGAATCTGATGCATTTTTGAAAAATTTTGACAGACCCATTTTATATTATAAATTACGTTTCATTTTCACAAACAGAACTGTCCTTGATGTGGATTGGATACCTGTTTTATGGAATTCTGACCTACCTCTAGAGACGTATTACTCCTCATATTTGATTTTTCTAATTATGTTTTGTTTAATCTCGTTTATATTTTCAGTATTTTTATTTATTGTTAAATACGGAACTTACTATGAAAATGTATGTGCTTCGTAACAGGATGAAATAAAAAACTAATGTATGTTAATAAAGTGCTTTATTTATAATATTAGGACATTTTTGATAGTATAAATTGAAACATTTGTTTTGCTATGGTAATACTACAAAAGCATGATGAAGAAGAATGAAAAATACATGATGGGGCACTTTTTTCAATATTCGGACAGTCCCACATATCTTCCATATTTTTTATTTCGATATTCGATAGATGTTGCTTCAGAAAATCTTCCTTTATTTGCCCCTTAACGTAGATCCGATCAGTACCTTCGGTTAAGTTTACCAATATATTTGAAATTTCCATTGTGCTTACGTAACCACTATCGTACGGAATACATAAATGATTATGTTGGAGCCATCGGACTTGCTTTTTACAGTTTTCGGGTAAGGTTGAAAAATTCATTTCTGGAAGAAATACAAAATGCCCCAATTTTTCACCATCGTATACACAAAGTTCTTTTACCCCCGAATGCAGCGAGGGGTAAAACTGTAAATCGAGCACTAAAAACTTCATAATTGCGATCAGAGTCAAACAGTACTACATTTTATAACACTCTTCCACGTTTATATACTTTTTCACTTTCCTAAATTAGTTTATGGACTATCGCTGTAACAGGGTTGTATTCTATTAGAGCATCGTGAAGGATGAGAGCAAATAAGCTCGTTTTGGCGGGGAAAGGTTCATCTCCTTCAAATTCCAATTGTATGTCGACCGTGGATGTAACGATGGATTCGAGTTGTTTACTGCAATCTATTACAAAAATGGGACAATTCTTAAATTGCTCAAATGATAATATTGGTTGACTGGACTCTCTGTTGTAATAGCTTTTTTTGCTTTTGCTTGTCGTATGGAAAGCTTTCAGAATTTAAATACAATTTGATATTTCGAATTCTCTCATGATCGAAATCCGTAGGGTCAGCTTCTTTGACATTTTTCTTATTAGTTTGAAAGGCCGCGTAACGCAGAGAACGTAACGCGGTTTTTCCAACTGGGAAGAGGTTCTAATCGACCATTTGTCAGACGTATTCGATTTAAGACTCGGAAGTTCGTGTAATTCCCATCTATGAAACGCCATTCTTATAGGGCGATCCTTCTTCAAGGATTGCATTATTTTTAACTTAGTCTCATCATTGACATTTATATGGGGTACATGCCATTGAAGTTTGGTAATTTTAATTTCTCCAGCTTTCCCAATGAAACAATTGTCATCTGTGTGGGCTCTTATGAGCACTAATTCCAATTTACAATTAATAAAAATTTTGTCATAGAATTCTGCAAATCCCATAAGAAAATTTAAAGGGATACATGCGTTAAAGTTCGTTGCCGTTAAGGTTTTGTTTTCTTTAAAGGGAGTCCAGCCTGCCATCTCCAGAGATTCACTTTGTGCTTTATCGAGAGATGCTAAAGCCTTTATTGTTGATGTATAACCAACATCTCTAACTCTATCTATTTCTACCCCGTTAAGTTCGAAACGTATCTCATCGAAAAGGTAGGCGAATGCGTTATTTCCGAGTTTAGAGTTGGGGTCTGTTTCATGAGTGAAGGTGCCTTCTATGCTGATAAAACTTTCACTAGGAAGTGGATAGATGTCCTGAGATTGTATTGGAATGCGAATTTCGTCGTTTTGATTAAACGTTGTACTGTTATAGGGTAAGTAGGTGTGAAATTCCTTTTTTGTGATTAAGTCATCGAATGGGATGTACTCAAACACATTTAACTGATTAACACTCATTTTTAACCTTATAGCCTAATGATTCAAGGAAGAACACGTTTTCCGGTGTTAAACACTCTTTAGCACTCAAACGACTGTCTGCTTTCTTCTTAGGAACACCACTTTTTATACGTCGTCGTCGTTGGTTGGTTGACTGTCCTTCACCGAAAACTATTACGGCAGCGGGATTATTAAAAGAAAATCCCATTATAACTTTTTTAACTCCAACCTCACTAACTTCCTCACCTCTAAAATTAAGTAGTCTATCGTGATGTGATGTTGTTGATGGAACTAGTTATCACAGGTAGGTAAATTATATTTCTGGGCGCTTCACTTATCGCGTATCCTGGAGCAACGTTCAATGAAAACTCATGAATCGTGTGCACCAACTCGTCGTTTAAATAGGCTCCTGACGTTATATTGGCAGAAACTCTTATAGTAGTCACGTTAAAAATTTGTAGTATTTTATCGGCGACGTGTACCTGCTTGGCCTTTAGTAGGGTTTGAGGAAATCCTAAGATTCTGAATAGTGAATCATCTTTCCTAAAATCGATTGCGTTTTCTTCGCTATATATTTCAGCGTGAAACGTGTTTGGATTAGGTCTCAATATAATTTTATCTTTTTGTTCCACGTGTTGATTTATGTATCTTTCCAAGTCTCCTATTTCGTAAGATCCAGCAGGTAGGCTGATAGATTTACTTCCGTAATAAAATTTGTTTGATCCTTCATCGATATTAGGTATGGAATGGTAGCTGTAAAATCCCACTAGTCCCAATGAATACTTTTCGTTAGGATCCAATTCTATAGGTGGGAAATACGAAGCATTTAAAACACTTTCCGTTCCTACTAAGGTGAACGTTAAAGACATTTCTTAAATATCTCTATCGTCGAGTCGTAGAAAGAGCACACATAAATGACCGCATATGTAGGTGTTGTAAGACTGAAACACGTCGTGGTTGTAAATAATATCGTTACCTCGAAAATATTCAGCGACTTCTCGGGGTGGCGGGATACTGCCGAAGCTGTCAAACCAAATGACGACATTTTTATTTTTCCTATACCCGCACCAGTGAGTACCCTCGTTGATATCCAAATTCACTATGCCCCTTTCATACAGAGAAGGCGGAGTATCTTGAGGAAGGGTATTTCTCATGTAGACACCCGAAAAATAGGGTATCTTCCATTTTCTGGCATACGTAATAAGGTCGAAATTGGTGAGAGGACGTCGAGGTAACGATGTTATTAGTTTTTTTGAATGTATAGACCCAGTCCTTTTTTATAGGGTTTCAAATATAGTCCACTCCCTGACTTCTTCCCCCCCATTGCGATAGCTTCCATAGTTTGGTTATGACGTTGGGATTCCTGGAGTTGATTTTGAGCGGTCTTTGCGGCATTTACCGCTTTGGCAATTCCAGCAGCTCCTCCCGCTAATCCACCTAAGGCTGAAAGCCCCGCAAACATGGGTAGTAAAAACGGAAGGAATCCACCTCTTTTCGGTATGGGCATAACTCGAGGCAAGTTAATTTTTTTTGATCCCCCAGCTCGTTGAACCGCTTTTCTAGCTGCCTGCAAAGCCAGCTTGGACCCCTTTTTCAAATCTTCGATTTTCCCAGATTTTAACTTTAACTCAATCGGTTTAACTACGCCGCCTTTAAACTGAATTTTCTTTAAATTCTTTTTCGAACGTGGGCATTTTACGCCCATTCCAAGTTTCGTTTTAGCTTTCATTACGTTGTGAACGAGATAAGCAGCCGCTTTTTCTCCAAACGATGCGTCTTTCGCTTTGACACGTTCCCAAGCTCCTTCGGCAAGTCGACGATCTGCTGCGTGCCTGACCGGTAACTCACTACTGACGGCGTACTCCACATCGTGTTCTTTACATAAAGAATCAAGCTTATTTTTTCCAGTATCCCCCCGACTTAACCGTTTTTCGAGGCGCGTACCCGGTCCGCAGAACTGATAACCACCCGGTATGTGCATTTCGAAGGGGAGTTTATTAATCAGATCGTTTAAAATAGAAGAAGAAGAAGAAGAGCGTGAGGAAGGTTTTGACAGAACCGTGAGGTCGCCGCCAACGGTCCAGGTGCCAGGTCCAGGAGGCGCGTCCCCGACCTGCCTTCCTGTTACTTTTGACATGACGTTTCCCATAACTGATTAGTTTTCGTTCGATAGTCCCACGTACAATACCGATACTAAGATGCGATTCGTAAAACAGAAGGAGCTCTTTCCTGTCGAAAATCACACGTCAAAAATTATGGCGACGTCTTCGACGACGACGACGGGCGAGGAACATGCTCGAAAACAACACGGGGATTTATTTAATGATGATGTTCGAGCTCTAATTGTCGGACCCTCTGGGGCGGGGAAAACAAATTTAGCGATCAGTTTAATTGTGAACCCCAACGGTTTGTGTTTCGAGAATATCTATATTTATTCAAACTCGTTAAATCAGCCTATGTACATTGTACATGTATTTGGATAAAATTTTAAGCGGTCTTCCTTTTATCGGATATCATAAGTTCGTCGATGATTCCGAGGAGATTATTTCGCCAGGCGATGCAAAGCCGAATTCCATTTTCATTTTCGATGACGTACAGTGTACCCCTCAAAGTCCGATAAGGGAATATTTTAGCATGGGTCGTCATAGATTAATCGACACTTTGTATCTATGTCAAACGTATTCCCGCGTCTCAAAACAGCTCGTGAGAGACAATAGTAATCTAATTGTTCTTTTCGAACAGGACGACCTCAACTTAAAACATGTATTCAACGATCATCTAGTTTCCAACGATATGACCTTTGATGCGTTTAAGGAAATGTGTTGGCTTTGTTGGAAGGAAAAGTTCAATTTTTTACTATTGGATAAATGTGCAGATGTGAAATCTGGAAGGAGATATCGTAAAGGCCTTGATACGTTTATTTACTTATAAGACTACTTAACTAAACGCTGACAGTATGTTTGATGTACGCGTACGTTGAACATGAAGAAAGCTTGCGAGACTTTAGACGGAAGTCTTAAAAAGAATTTAATAAAAACGCGAAATATTATAAAGAAAAAGTTTTTAAAACTGAAAAAGTGCAGAATGGAAGTTAATAAAATACTGGAAAAAAACTTAAAACCTTTAATAGATCCTCTAAAAGTAATTGCAGCCAATATAAAAAAGGAGCCTTCGTCCACGATAAAGATGGAGCCTAAGACTGAGGAAGACAAACATGAGGAAAATGACGAAGTGTTTGATTTGGAAGCGGTTGATCGTGGTGTTAAAAGAAGAAGAGAAAGTCATGACTCAATTTTTAAAAAAAAGAAAGAGTTCACAACCAATCAGTCAACAGGATTTTGATGATTTAGGTCCACCTTTTATTCAAACTGAAACAATTGCGGAAACCTCTCCTACACGTCTCTCTACGGAATTTATGCAACAACAGTATAATCTTCCCGAAGCGCGTGATGAAATCAATACTTCCTTAAGTCAGTTTGAGAGTCTACCGAAAAAGTATTTACAAATGATCATTAGCGATACGGTTGGATTGACGGATAATCAATATGGGATACGCTTTAACCCAGACACCCAGGAATGGATGATTGGCGATAGTAATGTCGAAATAGATGGTAACGATATAATCGTGAAAGATAGAAAGTACCGAGGAACAAACGGATTATATCAACTCATTTTTATGAAAAATCCCGATTTTTCTCAAGAAGACTTGCACAGGTACGGTAGCATTTTACGTCTCACCAACGCTCATAAGAGAGGGTATAAGCCTGATGGCCAAATAAATGGAAATAAATCTGTTAAATATAGAACCATAATTAAAAAACTGTTTCCTATTGAAGCGAGACGAGACAGGTTTTTCTCGGTACCAGGTAGTGGTCTCCATGTTACTTCAAATACTACTACACCTCAGTACATTTATTGGAACTCTATAAATGAATTAGTCGATCGACTTAGACTACTATATGCAGAAAAAAATGCCGGAAATAATTCGGTGGACAATCAAATCACCAGTATATTAGAAGAATTAACAGAAGAAGGTGTCATTAGTTAAAGTGCTTCGAGATGGAAAAACTCCAAGTTGTTCGCGAATTACATAAACCCGCTCGCAGAAATTTTCCTTGGCGAAGGGTGATTATTAGAGGTTTACATGATTTAATGCAAGCCGATTTGGCAGATTTTCAAAAATTCTCAAAACAGAATAAATGATTCAAGTATATTTTAGTGACTATAGACTGTTTTAGTAAATTTCTATGGACTGCACCTCTAAAAAATAAAACTGGAAAAGAAGTTACTGCAGCTATGAAAAAAATTTTTAAGGAAGAACTACCGAAAAATCTTCAAGTCGATGATGGAGGAGAATTTTGGAATAAACAATTTCAAGATTTATGTGAAAAAAATTCTGTGAATATGTATTCTACTTTTAGCCCTATAAAAGCAAGTATAGCCGAAAGGGTCATTCGTACTTTAAAAAGTAAATTATACTTTGAATTTAGCGTTAGAGGAAAATATGTATGGATTGACATTTTAAATAATGTAACTAAACAGTATAATGAAACTGTACACCGAACTATCGGTATGCGACCGATTGATGCTCGAAAAAAGAAGAACGAAAAACATCTGCTTAAAAGTGCGTACACTCATATTAAAATTTTTGGTACCGGAAAATTCAATGTTGGGGACGTAGTTCGTATCAGCAAGTATAAAAGTATTTTTGATAAAGGTTACCATTCTAATTGGAGTACGGAACTTTTCACTGTCAGAAAAATTC
This sequence comes from Tetropium fuscum, assembly GCA_964058915.1. Taxonomy (NCBI): domain Eukaryota; kingdom Metazoa; phylum Arthropoda; class Insecta; order Coleoptera; family Cerambycidae; genus Tetropium; species Tetropium fuscum. The sequence continues at coordinate 84,808 of CAXKVY010002406.1, forward strand.
AAATAACCAATCCAGTCACGTACCTTTTATCTGACATGGACGGACAAGATATATCGGGAGCCTTTTACCAACAGGAGTTGCAAAAAGCAAAGTACTCCGATGTCTACTTGTTGGAAAGAGTTTTGAGAAAAAAAGGACGAAAGGTGTACGTGAAATTTCTAGGGCTGAAAAAAATACTTGGATAGATTCAAAAGATTTATTATAATTATTTGATTTGTGAGAAATAAAAGTTTCGTTTTAGAAATCTTTTATTTTACATGTAATGTAAAATAAAACGTAAATATAAAAAATATCAACAATCAAGTTTACAAATAATAATAGTGAAAAATAGTATATAGATAAACAAAATAATATTAAAAGGTACACTCTTACAGTAGAGAGTCATCAGGTTATACATCTTATCTCGTTAAATAAATTATAGTAAATATACATTAGTATACAAAGATTATGTTAGTTCAAATTGAATATGTAAAATACGTTCCTTACAGTAGATTCAACAGTTATTACAACTAATATCGTTAAATAATTTATAGTAAATATACAAAGTTCATGTTAGTTAAAAATTAATATGGAATATAGAAAAACGAAGAATCGGTCTAGAAAGACATTACTCTGTTCGTAAAGAATAATGACCAAGGGCTAGTGTATCTATACCGGACTGGGATATATACCGTTTATCATCTGACAAATCCAAGGCCAATTTATTTTGTTCATATGTAAAAACATTATGACGATCTGATCTGATTAAATTTTGTTTTTTTCTTACGGCTGCTCCTGTTTCTAAACATTTTTTATAATCATCCAAGGTCAATGATTTAGTTACACAGCTGATAACACCTTTAGCTTTACACTGATCTATTTTAGATTTATAAGCCCTAACAGCATACATTTTCGATCTTAGACCTACAAATTCATCAAATATTTCTCCACCCAATTCATTTTTCAGAACTCCCATGACTTTTTTATTAACATTTGGAAAACCGAAAGGATTATCAGGCTTGTAATTAGATGTATCGAACCATTCTCCTAAATCATCTTTGATATCAGCATAAAAATCTATAGTTTTAATTTGATAAAGAAGACTATCGGTGTCAGTGTAACATAACTTAAGACAATTTTGTGAAAATTTGGTTTTCATGTATTCATAATGAAATTTATATACCTGTGTTTTTGAAATATCCAAAACAGCAAAGCCAATGACAATTGGTTTGTTAAAAAATATTTTGCAACGATTCATTTCAATAGCTACGCAATTTTCATCAAATATTATCCTATCTTTAAAATTTGGTTTGGACACGTAATAGTTCATACCATAGGCATTTTCAAAAGAACTTACTAGTTTAACATCTCTCATATTTCTAACATTTTGCATTGATCTTCCAAATACCGAATTATTTGCCAATTTATAAAATTCAACTTCGAAATCATTTTTTGCTGACGTACGTAATTCGGTATTTAACATAATATACGGTTTCATCCAGGGGGATTGAAAAAACTTTAAACCTCTATGAATTTTTTTCAACTTTAATCCATGTTTTAGACATTGTTGCAAATATATGTAATGAATTACATATTTCTCCTTAGGATAAAGCGTTGCCATTAATTTTTTATATTTACTACCTTCAGGTATGAGTTTTTCGGGGCAAAATGGTAAATCAGAATGTGAGTCGTGTATTTCATCGGGATATTCTAAATCCACTTCAAAAATATACCCGCATGATGAATTAATTTCAATTTTTTCGATTTCTAACTTTTCAATTTCATCAATAGTCATCCATTTAAAATCCGATTTAGGTATACAGAAGGACATTGCGAAGCCGTATAAATTATTTATGTCAAGATAAGCTAAAAAGATATCGTTTTTCTTTGAGTCATAGTTGTCCATGTATTTATTGTTAGCTTTAGCATGTCTATGGATGCAAGTAGAAAGCCCGCCTCTAATTCCTCGTTCAATAAAAAGAAGCATATCAATATCCGTAAACAGCTCTATTTCAACTTTAGAGACCTTTAATAGAGCATCCCAAGACAAACCGGGACTAGTGATGTAATGAACACTATCTAAATTATACGTACGTAAACATAATTCTCTAAAGGATTCAAACACATCGGCTAAAAGTAACACATCAGTCTTTAGGTAAATATCCGAATATTCTCCCAAGTTTCGACATTTAAAAGCTTCCCATACATCTTTAGCATGACTATACTGTTCATCGCTAATGTTCTGGTATTTCAATCTATTATAAAAGTTATTCTTACTAGGTAATTGTTTATCTTTTAGTCTATCTAATGCATTTACATAGTTATAAGGAAATACACCTTTTTTTAGTAACAATTGAACCTGCCTAGAGGAATAATTGGAAAATACTTTTTTAATAATTTTAAAGTCATCTAAATATGAAGCCAACTGATCTAACGATTTTGACATAAAATTAAATGAGTCTATGAAACGTAAATGAATATTACGATAATATATATTTCCTTCATCTTCATATTCAAATTTAAGTGTTTTAGTAAAAGATTTATACTTTTCCTTGTTGATAGGTAACAGTTTAATGGGTCCTTCTAATTGATTACAGAGCTTTTGTACAAGGAAATGTAAGTCAAAGTTTTGAAGGTTATGACTTACCACAGGTATATAGTTCAAAATTTTATAGTTCAAATTGCAAGAATTATGAGCAGGCCCCCTGTACGCCCCTGAGATGTGACAGTGGTCTCGGACTTTATAGTCATCATTCGAGAAAATCTGTTCACAGATATGACATGTTGTAGCTTGATTAAAATTTTCTGATTGCTCACGAGTCATAGGAGACATTTGGAAGGGAGTATTAAAAATATCAGAAACATTTTTGGCAATGTCATATAATTCATTGATGAACCATTCGATACAATTCTCCCCCCTCTTAAAGTTAAACATAGATAAACTATCATCAAAGCAACAATGAAAGTAATATCCTACACTATAAGGGATATGTTTTTCATAAGCCGTTGTGTAAGAAGTTGATGTTGATGGCATTACATTTTCTATTGGTAATAGATATGTTTCTAAATCGAAATATATAATAAATGGAACACGTTCTTTATGCCTATAATTTTTAAATTTAATCCATTTATTTTCCGAATTTGGGAAAACAGATTTTACTCCTTTAAATTTCACGCAATCTATTTCATGACTATCTAGTTTCTCTTTGATATAAAAAAAACTTAAGCATCTATTGCAGATAAATTTTTGTTTATTCGTTTTTGAAACCTGACTATGAACTAATCTAGATAAAGATTTAATGTAACAATAATGATATGAGCTCTCTCTTTCATCCACATTATTTAATTCATTTTCCTTTTGTATTAACAACAAATTTACATGTTTGGCTTTTACATTATCAGATACCCTGGTAGGCACTACTTCATATCGTGATTTACCATTTGCAACCTCCTCATTAATTTCATCACTAAATTCATCGTCATCTGACACATTAATTTCTTTACCTATATACCAAGTATCTCGCGAGTTCTTTTTCTTCAAACTGTAAATATTGATAGAGAGATCATTTTGTTTTTCAAATTTAGGTAATTGGTTTAATGAGAATGGAAAATGTATGCCCGTCACGTTTAAATACTCAGAAAAATGCCTATAATATGAAATTATATTTGTGTTCCGTTGCACTTGCTGAAATGCACAATTTACAGCCCATGCAAAACAACATTCGTCAAAGCACTGAATATTAATAACGGCTTTTTTCTTGCTAATTTCTTGTGGAAGATCAATAAATGACGCTCCTACTGAGAAAAATGAGCATTTGTTAATATTTATGTCTAGTTCTAAAATTTCTTGTAGAGACCAGCCTGACCCTCTTTCACAAAATTCGCTTAGTTTCTTTAATAATTTATCGTAAATATATTCATCATACCAACCACTTGCATTAGTAGTGTCATAATAGTTCTGAATTGGGGTGGTGAGATAAAATATTTGAGTCAGTTGACCATCTTCATCTTTACCCTTAGGACACATAAAATTGGCTACTAATGTTGCGTTGATTTTACATGGAAATAGTTTAACTTTTTGAATAATGTCAGGAAAGATAAAAGAAACTTCCCGTAAAAATATATTTGGATCTTTAAAATTTAAAGTGTTATGTACAGTAAGTGTAGTTACTCTACCCTTAAAAGCCGATTTCGTTACTTTAATATTCCAATTTAATTTTAAACGCTTACTCATGCTAATAATTAAGAACAAAAATGTTTTTAAAAGAAATTAACTATTATACATATAAATATAACAAGACTATATATAGATAATCGTATTGCACGTATATATTACAATTCTACAAATTCTATGTCATTTACTTTGCGACCATTTTCAAGCGCCTTCTGTCCTTTAAATATCATACACAAATTTCTTTTATTGGCGTTTTCGATTTCAAACTCCCCCAGACTTTTGAATCTTTCCGGAAGAAATATATATTTACCTAATTCTATTAATTCCGCCAGGATTCGGCGCCCATATGTAGTCTCTATACTACGAAAAATCCCAATCTTATATACCTTACGTAATTCTAATTCCGAGAATTTTACGGTTTGGAAGTCAAATGCTCCTAGATCGTTTAAATTTTTGAGAATATTAGAAGCCATCTCTAAAAGAGATGAAAAATCATAGTATTAAAATAATGAAACGAAAACTGATTATTTTAACTCACCCACTGACTTGACGCTGGAAGTATGTAGACTAATTCAGAATACCAACAGTTCTGAACGTATAGTATTTATATAATTGATAATCATAAAAAATGCCCCTCCCGTAAATGCAATAATAATAATGTAACGTACTATGTATCTCCAGTAATAGGCATAACATTAGAAAGTCTTAAAAATGAAGTGAAAGCTAAGTGCATACATACTAATGAATATTAATATTTTCATCGCAAAAATGGGAATATTTGCCCTCATGTTACATGGAGATTATTTACATAAAAGCGCGTTATAACATTAAAAAATTTATCAATCTCTGATTTCCTGTCAGAGTATGTATTTTAATGACTATTTTCCTCGGTAAAATACACTATTTCCTTGTATGGTAGTACTTAATGATCCATAATATAGAAAAACGTAATATAACATAATGAAATTTTGCAACTAATCCCCAGGCTATATTATTGCATATAAATATACATCGATGTGCATTCGAAAAGTATCATTCCAACGATCCAGCCTCGACAATAATAAGTAAGAGAGTATTTGTAACACCCAAGAAATTTCGTGTGAAGATGTGACATCGACTATCGATTCTGACATGGGTGAATCCCCATGAAATTTCCTTAAATAGGAGAATGTTAGAATATGAAAAAATAATAAAATATTTATAAAAAACTTAAGTAACATACCTACTTCTTTAAACTTTTGAAAACATATTATATTAACTTTTAACACCCTAGGTTATCAATTCTATACAACCCACAACATAATAAAGTATTTCATTCAAAGGTAGGTAAATAAGCTAAACAAGGATATACCGAAATATGTTGTAAGTCATTATATCTCGCGATATATATAAATCAACTTCCCCAGACAAATCACCTGCAAATGCTAAATGCATACTGCGGAACAAGAATGTGGTTTTAATTTATTATCCATAGACAGAGGTGGATTAAGGAGAAGTTCTGATAAGATTAATTTTTACAAATTTCATTTTTCTCATTTACACGAAATACTTAAAGAGACTCTATTTTTATTATACAGGGTAGCTCAAGAGAAATAAGAACGCAAATTAACACTTTTTAAACAAATAATTATCTCATCATCTTGTTCTAAACACATCATTCAAGTGCATCTTTTCTTTTTTTTTGATGCCTATAGGTTATTCAAGTATAAACCACAAGAAAGAATCTTTTTAAAAAATTCAAATATCTCTTCCCGCTTAAAAGTTATAGGAAAGTTTCGATAGACCAATCAGAGCGCTCCTTTCTCTTTTGTTATAGACATAAGGTGAGTGTGGAAGGGGAATCTAGTATGTAGTTCTTACACTACTATAAGCCACTATGTGAAAAATATTTAGCCGCCACAAGTATTGTCGAACAGGGCGTATATCGATATACGCCTGTTTGTAAAATGAAATTCGCATTTAACCAATTACAGCCGAGTGGGTCCCTCCACGGTAACATTGATCACTCTGATTTTTATGGTTATTACGTGATATTATTAAAACAAAATGGATGTATTAGTGGAATGGCGAAATGGAAAAAGAAATGTAGTGTCTGGAAAAGAATTACAGCCCTTAAGAAAAGGTGTGCAGTTTAGAAAAGGTGTCGGTGTTAAAATGTGTTATTTAAGAAGGTGGTATTATGGGAAAATTATCGCATTAGAGGTGCTAGATAGCGTTGTACAAGATTCTTCAAAGGAAAGTACAACAGTACAGAGTAAGTTTGCAAATGCATTTAGGTAGGACGTATATTTTTAATTATAATTCAATATTTTTTTAGTTTTACCTGAGACCACCACTACTAGTAATGCAAGAACAGATTCAGATAATAATATTCCATCAGTTTTGATAAAAACCGATCTTATGAGGGGAATTAATCTCAAGAAAGACACCAAAAGGCAGGTTCATCCTGAAGACTTAAGGAATAACGAAAAAGAAGCCTATAACGAGGGATTTTCAGATTGGGATGATAATATTCCGCTGATGGTTCTTAAAAGAAATAAAAATTTGGCGGTAAATAGCAGATCGAGTGATTTACCAAACCAGAGTAGATTAGGCATAAACAGTGACAATGCAATAAAGGACAAATCTTATGCCGAAGAATGTAGTAACGATTCGGGAGCAGACACGTGTTATTCTAAAGAGTCTAGTGATGATTCATTAAAGGACAAGTCTTATGCAGAAGAATGTAAATTAAAGCACTGTAAAAAATTCGGTACTGCTTTTTGTGCTTGTGGCCACCGGTTGTGCCAAAATCATTTTGTAAGCAAACATTTTGGTGACAAACATGATGTAGAAAATTCTGATTCAGACACTGTTATATCCACCGAAAAAAAAAACGTAAAACTTCTAAAAAATCAATCAAAAATGTTTGCGGATATATCAACTGTTTTGATGAAGTATTTAGCAGTTGCGTGCGATGTGTTGTACTTTTATGCTACGACCATTTCATAGAAGACTTTGTACAAGACTGCGCCCTTCATAAAGATACAAAAAATTCTAAGGATGTAAATAATAATAATATGAAACGCATGCGAAAAAAACCCGAAGACTTTATAGTAGAAGGATCAGAAAAGGAAGCAGAAGGAAAGGCACCAAAACAAAACACACAAAAAGAAGCAAAGAAAAAAAGGTATTCTGGAGAGCCCTATACAGTTCCCAACACTATGAACTTAGTGCCCCCAAAAGAACTTCGTGAGAAATGTAATAGACTGTGTAAATACTGTAAAATGTAAATACTGTAAATAATGTAAATACTGTGTAGATCACAACAAACAATGTAGCTTGTTCACCGAAAACCGAAGAAAAGAAATAATGAAAGATTTTTATAACATGGGTAAAATTGAGTTATAGCGGAAGTTTTTATGTCGGCATGTAGTTATCAAGGAATCGAAGATTAAAAAGAACGAATCTCGAAGGTAACACACATACCATTATCATCTGTCTCTAGATGGCGAATTAAGACCTGTTTGCACAAAGCTATTTTTAAACACATTGGCGATATCTGAGAAAACTATGAGGACTTCGTTATCTAAATTGTTACCAAGTGGATGTGTTGCAAAAGAGAAACGAGGCGGAAGAAGAGACATCTTAAAATTAAGAGATGACCAAATCAATTCAGGCATCAGAGCTCACATTCTGAGATTTCCCAAGGTGGAGTCTCATTATTGTAGACAAAAAACTTCGCGGGAGTACCTTAATTCAGAACTTAACCTGGTTAAGATGTACGAAATATACAAACAAGAAATGACGGAACTAGAAAATAATAATAGAATAGGCAGTGTGGCTACTTACAAATTAAAAATTTCAACAGTATGAATTTATCATTTCATATCCCTAAAAAGGACCAATGCACATTATGTGCATGGGTACATCAAACAGCCGATAACATTTTGGACGATGATTTGAAAAAAGAATATGAACTGCACTGTAACAGTCATAATTTCAGCACCCTGTATGCACTTACCTATATATATTAATTGCCTTTGTCACGCCGGTAAATACCCTCAGGGCCACTGTATTTGGTTTCAGCATATTTTACAGCTATTAATTTAAGGAGTGGTATTTATCCACACAGACAGACTAAGTACACAAATTATAACAATAAATAAGAGAGAGGGTTGTTTGAGAATTTACTTTATTAACAACTGCTTGAAGTAAGAAATAACATTTTATATTCAAATTCAAATCTAGTAAATTTAATTATTTCAATTTGGCTAATCAGATCAGTTTTATCAAGGAGACAAAAAAGAGGCCTTTTTTTTTGGTATAATTGGAAGCCATGACAGGATAGTGAATTTTAACAGCTATTTTCTACATTATCCTGGTTCAAAGTGTAAGGAGGCCTAATAAGAGCTAAGGTATGTAACAACTAACATCTCCTCTTTGTTTTGATATAAATTTCATATGTGAGACTGAAAAACGGAACATTTTCAGGCCTCTCGTCTCTTACTGTTCTCTCCCGTTTGTCCTTACTTTCTGCACGCCAATATTGACTCTAGTAACACTTGACAAAAGCAGCGAGCATTGTACGGTGGACTCAACCACTGGTTTCCTCTATTTTTGCTATTTCGAGCAGCTTGTTATAAAGTTTGAGGTCCATGAGGCGCAGCCTTTAGTTAGATCTGAAGAGAGCTGCGGTGGGTCAGAGAAGCCTGTAAGCCACCTTTACCCTTCACAGAGTGTATCGGAGCCCCTCAAAGTTGGACATTGGTTCGCTAGCAGTATTCTCTGGGGTGATATCCGAGAGCAGTCAAAGACGGTTTGTGTACTTAGTCCCAACTGTGAGTACCACTTTCTTTATTTATGATAGCGTTGTGGAGGACACCTTTGTCTCACGTTATGGTCACGACACTTCCAGGACAAAGTGTATGGATGGTGATAAAATCCTTGTAATTTTAGTCATACCTCTTACCGTAAGCTTTGCGTTTGTGATTATTTCATAATTTTTTGATTTTGTAAACTTAGGGACAGCTGTTCATAAGGGCATTATACCTGTAAAAACTACAATTTAGATGGTGTGCCTTTAGCTTCTTTATTTGGTCATTTGTTGATCGGTGGCCTGATCACTACCTACTTTCCTAGGTAGTATATTGTATTAGTATTGTAGGTTTCATTATTACAAGTACCACCATTTATATTAGATTTCAACTTGTCTCTGTTGTACATTGCAAAAGAGCGCGACTTTTAGGCATTTGTAGGTTAACATTAGTGTCAGACTCATTTGTCACCACAGATATTCACACACTGTCTTGGTTGTTCCAAATTGTGATTTCGCTGTGTCACACAGTGCTGTGACACATTATTTGTCCGTGTTACATTTACCGTTATTTGTGTTTATACATATTTATATTTACAAATACCTTTATTCATATATTTACATACCCATTTACATATTTTTACATTTATATATTATTATACTTGAATTCGGATACAGTGTGTTTTATTTGCACCTGCCACATATCTTGCCAGCTGTGTACCTATTCATTTATGAATTTAGTTTTGCCGATTTCACTAAAATCGGATGGCGCCTGGGCTGGTTTACTTATGCGCAGAGAAGAATTAAATTGTCCGGAGTTTATTTTAAATACGAATTCCGAACTCACGACCGCCTCCGTAAAGACGAGCAGCCGGCCTCTGTGACATTGCCTGCAACACCTATTTAGTGTCACAAGAATTTGGCGCCCAACGTGGGGCGGTCGTGAGTTCGGAATTCGTATTTAAAATAAGTTTCCTGGCATAGTAGGTTTAACACTTGGGATTCTCTTGTAAAAGCTTTAAAAGAAGACTTCTTGCCACGAGATTATGATAAGGAACTATGGAAACAAATAGAAAAACGGACGCAACATATTAACGAACCAGTTGTTATATATATTTCTATAATGGAAAATCTTTTCGAATGTCTGTCTGAGAAACCATCTAATGAAGTAAAACTGAAGACTTTGATGTCACATGTTTTGCCCGATTATCAAAACCATTTAGTGCTACAAGTAATTCCAGATGTTAGTAGTTTAGTTAGAGTATGTAGAGCTTTGGAAGATTCAGAAAAAAAATAAGAAAGAATTTCGACCACCACCTACAAGAAATATTTCTACATTGGAGCCTAGTTTAAGTTATTCACCTGCATCATCGTCATCATGTCCTACGAAGGACGGGATAAATGAAAACCCTGGAAGGAGATCACTAGATTTCCAAGAAGCTGGTCCAAGCGGAATCAACAGCTTGAGGTCGCAGTCAAGATTTAAATATTCTAATCAGGAGTCTGAAGTACGTTGTTGGGGTTGCAAATTGAAAATAAAAAAAAAGTTCGGGAGAAGAAACAGAATTTAAAAGAAAAAGCTTCAGCTGATGCCACTAGATTATGCGCAGTTTTTGATCTACAACAGGTATTTCATTTACCTATCAGTAAGGAGAGTGCCATATTTTATAAACAACATCTGAGCGTATACAATGTTACAATCTACAATATGGCCACCAAAGATTGCTATTGCTATACATGGCATGAAGGTCAAAGCAAGAGAGGATCATCAGAAATATCTACGTGCCTTTTAAGGTTCCTAAAAACCTACGATAAAGAAGGTGTGAAAACTGTGGACCTTTTTTCTGACGGATGCTATGGTCAGAACAAGAATTCTGTAACGCCCTCCATGCTGCTTTACTTTTTGATTCAAAGTCAAAACGTTGAAGTAATACATCAAAATTTTTTTGAAAAATGCCACGGCCAGAGTGATGGTGACTCAGCCCATAGTGTGATTTCCTCAGCCGTGTCAAAAGCGGGCGATATTTTTCTACCAAGCCAGTTAATACCCATTTTCAGGCTGGCCAGAAAAAAGCATCCGTATATTGTAAACGAAATGCAGTATAAAGATTTTTTGGACTTTAAGACATTTTCTCAAGATCTTAGAATACTATCGTTTAGAAAGGATGACCGAGGAGAAGAATTTAAGTGGTCAGAAATAATGGAAGTAAAGGTTGAAGAGCACAATTTAGGGACCATGTCCGTCAAAACTAGCCATCTTCAGGATTCGTTCAGGCAAATTTCCCTATCCCGAAAAATAAATATAACTGACGTTGAATTAAAATATTTAAATCAAAGCGAATTAAAAATTCCAGAAAAAAAATATACATCACTTTTGTCACTTTGTCAGGGAAAAAATCCCGTTGTAAGGCAAGATATTTACAAAGAATTTTATGTTAATCTTACTTATTAGGTAGTACTAGACTGTGGTACTAGATATAAGTTTTAAAAATTTAAGAAAGAGTAAATAAATAAAGTATTTAGAACTTTTTGTTTTTTTATCTGTTCCACTGACGGCGTATTCACTTTTATATAACTTTGCAAAAAACCACAAATAGGCAATGATATTTTTGCTAATTACAAATCTGAAATTATTTTTTTTGTCTAATTCCTAACTTACACTTCTGGCATTGAGCTTTCATTATCATATTATGGAAAAAAAGGTTCTAATATTTAAATATTACAAAATATATAGCTGCCTTCAAATTCTTAAAATTTTTAATTTGCTCTCCTGTAAAACTTGTATATTTCATATACGCCACTCTGTGAAAAGAGGGACGATATATTCGGCGGTATGCCTTTCTTCTAAATCAGTAACACCTACTGGTACAGAGTGAAAAAGAAGTGACATGTCAAGCCCAAGAAACTTTTTCTATTTTACAATTACATTTACCACCGTAACTTGTTTTTACAAATGCTTTCCATAAGCTGCTCGTTTTTACACACAATGGTACACAATGGTGCCATTGTGAATAATAATAATCAGCAATCACTAAACTACAGGCATGTATGACACAAATGCATTTTCGGTGACACACCAAAGCACAGTTACCAAACCAATTTTACTTATGTATGGTGTCTCCTTCTATGGAATATATCATAGGTTAATAGATTTTTAAATACAGAAATCGGCAGATTAGCAGTAAATTTTTATAGGTCGCTTAAATCGAGGATCCAGGTCCTAACATTGAGTTTGTCTATTAGTCGCTAGATGTCGTTTATGGGAGTCACTGTAAACAGTAAAGTATTGCGGATCGAATATTGCGATACGGAGCAAAAAAGTATTGATACACAATGTATCGGTAGTTAAAGTATCGATTCAAAATATCGAGTATCGGTTGAAAAAGTATCGATACTCTTGAGTATCGATACCGTATCGCGCATCCCTAATTATGATTGAGTGTCGATATTATGACGTCGGCCATACCATGGTCGGGTAGGTCACAATTCTTTCCCAGACGTAATTTTTGATAGTAAAATGAAACCACGTCTTCATCTGCCTTTCGATTAGTATATACAAAGTCCTTTAATTTTGAGGCAATGCTACGAACCGAAGGAAACGCACTGATAAGTTTGTCCTTCCAATGTTGCCAGGTACTGTCAAAGTGAGTTTGACAGTCATACCAGGATTTAGCGTTTCCCTTTAATCAACTAATCATGCAAAAAATTTTTGCTTTATCATCCCAACCATATAACGGCAATAGAATCAATTTTGTTAAGCCACTGTTTTATTGTTGTACTTTGGGTTGACGCATCGAATTCTGGCACAAGCTCCATTCGTCCTAAACTATAACGTTGTGTCACTGCGTCGTGATATTGAGATTTACGAGCTTCAAGAGACCTAACAGGGCTCTTTGTATATAGCCGCTCCGTTGAGCTATACAGCGGCGGCGTGTACCGAGATCTTGAACGTGAACGCCGCGATGATGGCACCGTCGTCCCCGGCGGTTCACTCCCGTCGAAAGCAGAGCAATTGTTATTATTAAACCTATTAATTAAATGCTCGAGTTTTTTAAATCGAGCGTCAATTTGATGTTCGAAGGTTCGAAAATGATTATTTAGCTCGGACGTCGAACGACCACGTTGTTCGTCCCTGTGGCGAGTACGACTTCGGCTACGACGCTCCACTGATAATGATAACAATACACTTCAATACAGTTTTAATCCCATTAGCGTCACCGTAAATAAAGCAGAAACCTGATAAGCTAAGCGAATCAGAACAGGCTCATCAAGACCAGGGGCCGTGCACCTCGGGGAAGCGGTCACAAAAACGGACACAAACACTGTCGTAATTGCATGTCCTTCATCCCACTTTCTGATATGTTAAACACCAAGAAATGTAAGAGTTATTTAAATAAAATAGTTTATTATAAAACACACACTTTACAGTACATTTACAACCTACACTCTTACAAAGCTAAATTCAATCTGTCCCTCTGTCTATTCAACGAATGCATTTTGTTAAAATATTACTTAGCAACGTGTTTTTTGCGATTTTTTTCACAGGAAAAATTAGATGCCCGAATGGTATTTGACAAGACTATTTCATGAGTAACAGATTATTCTGCATACACAACTTACAAAACATACTACCTACTATGCATACATAATAAATATGTAGGTATTAATTTGAAAACTGAAAAACATTTATTTAATCACAAAATACTACAAACTTAATTATTTATGGTACAATTAAAATATAAATTGCAATTTTGGTACACAGTAGGGGTGTATTGTTTGAAATCTTTGTTAACTCATTGATAACGTTGGGTGTAGGTAAATCATTAATGTTGTTGATGGGTCCAGCTGTACAGTGAGAAGCTCGAGGAGTGGCTGCAGGATCTTCTGTTTTCTGTTTTTAAGCTGGAGGTTCTGAGGCGCCACTTCTAAGGGTGTTTATGATGTTGGAATACTGCTCATTATGCCCTTATCTGCTCGGTTGCAGATAAGGCTTAATTGAGTTGGCTGAACTGTGGCCAGTAATTTTAACAAATCGTTGTTCACCCACTCCTCCTTTAGCCAGGTTACTGACTGCTGTCGACCGCAGAGTGGGTTTTTATTTTTATTTCTTTTGTATTTAATCCTGCCTTCTCTTCTGCTTCTTTAGTCCATTTCGAAAGTTCGTTTTTTCCCACTGGAGTCTTTTGTACCATCCACTTTATTGTTCTTTGTTCCATGATCGGTTTACTGTTAAGAATAATCTATCAGTTGTTATTCTAGATTAACGTTTAACCATTTGAATTTTAAAAAGACGGACTGGACAAAAGGTAGAGTTCTTGGTGTTGGGGACCAGCCATTTACTATCGGCCATTTTTTTTTCTCCATACTGGGCCGTTTTATTGAAGAGGGGATTACATTCTACTCTTCCTAAAAAGTAGGATTTTTTAAAATCAATTATTTTAAAAATATGTAATAATTACATGTTTTTAAAATAATTAATTTTCAAAAATCCTAATTTTTAGGAAGAGTAGGAAGTGGATAATTCTGGGATTAAAACAGGTAGACAACATAATTATTATGTTATCTACCTGTTTTAAGCCCAGAATTATTAATCCACGTCCTCTTTAAAATAATGAACTCTGCAATTGACTGCTTCTCCACCTCTCCAGCCAAGTTCTACTGAAGCGTTATGGTAAAATTCCGCCCCAGCCGGAAGAGTCCCCCAGCCGGAGTGTCTTCGTCCTATAATAAAATCATTGCGTAATATTCTTTCAATTTTAATGAAGTAGAGCTCGATTTCCTTTTATTGGCGCGAGAAGATGAAAAAAAACAACTGAATTTTTTTATAACCATAATTATTATTAATAATAGGAACTTGACTTTGCATATTTCAATAAAACAAAAACTTTGTATAGGAAAAGCTACAAAAACTACACAATTTATATAGAATTCAAATTCGGGTCACTATGTACAATGTAGAGGGTGCTCTAACCAAGACGGAACGAGGCTATTTTTTCGATAGAAACGTTAATAATAAAAACTACAATAACAACTGATGTATGTTTTCCGCCAAATCTAAAGTTAGAATAAAAAAGAGAATAAAATAAAATATGCTATTTTTGTGTAGTAACTCTTGTTTGCAATGTATTTGTTTTCATTTTCATCGAATGGTTTTTCTGTTTTTGACATAAATATTTTTATCGTTTAAAAATGTCCTTGTTCAATCCTCGGTCGATCGTCATGTACCTAAACCTAACACTGCTTTACTGCTTAACAAAATTAAAAAATCCTTGGTTTACTAATATAAAAAATAGGAACTGTTAAACAAAAATTGATCTGGATCACATTAAAAATAAAAAAATCTTTAGCCTAAAGAAAGTAAAGAAAAAAATAGGTGGAAACAAGAAAAAGTTCCTTAAATATCAAGTAAATTTTGTTGGCTAATATCATAATAGACACAATATCAAAACAAACAAAACTACGGAACAATGAAATAAATGATATGTACACCTGATAATATTATATGATATATTATGATATATTATATACTTATGATATATTATATATCATAACAAATACAACTTTCCTGATATCAGTACATAGTTTTAAGTACAAAGTGAAGAAAATACCTAATTATTATTAAAGAAACTTAAACTATCACTCAGTAGGTACTCATTTAGTTAGTACCCTCAATATTATATTTTTTAATTTGGCCCAAGACTTAATTACCTCTAACAAGCCTATGCTATCTGTTATATCGGGTTCGCTTTCGAGGCTAATTAAAGAATCTAGCCGATCATTTGCCATGGTGGTTCGTAGCTCATTTTTGACAAATTTTAAGGTGCTAAATTTACGCTTGTTTGTTGCAACTGAATACGCAGCGGTATAGATAAGTTGACAAAAAATAAAACTTTCTTTTAAAACATCCCTTTGTTTGATGGCAATTTTCATTACGTCTTCCATGGAAGTAACACTTTCCTTCATGCAAATATCAAGAAACACCTCTAGTTCACTCTGTAAACTAGTAGAGTCCGGTTTATTGCGAGGATATAATAATATCGAATATGTCCATAATGGGAGTTTTGGATAATGGGAAAGAAAATATTGTTACCAAAGGTTGTATAATTTTTAGTACTTCAGATAATTTTTTTTTCAAAAAAAGGATATCTAAAACTTGAAAAAACTCGTGACGATAGAATTCGTTTATATCCATGTGGCTGGCATTTTCATTTTGTTGGTCAAACCTTTTTGGAATAACTCTTCGCCTATGGTGCCTTGTAAAATCGTCCTCTGGATTGACATTTAATGATATGGCAAACAATTTAGAGGCTTCAATTAGGTTATTAACTTCGGGGCTTGATCTAATGGTTTGTAAGATATTTTTTGTACTATTTATAATAGAAAATGCATCGATAACATTTAAATTGTTGGGTTCGAGGATTTCGGTAACAATTTTCATCTTGAAGAAAACTGTTTTTAAAAATAGTAGGCAGCAAATAAAATCTAAATTTAAAATACGTTTGAACAGACCATATGCTTTTCCTTTAGTGCTACTGTCGACATTTGTATTTGTAGAAATATCATCCAGTCTTTAAAATAATTTCCATTGAAACATTTACAGAAGTTTCTGCACACGCGGTCCATCTATGTTTTAAAGAAAGGGAATTTTCTATTTGCTCTAAACTGGCTTTTAGCGTTTGATCCCTTTTTGTACTTGAACTAAAGGAAACATAGAGTTCCTCTAAAACATTAAACATGTCAGTTACTAACCTACTAGCTTTAGGACAATGTTCACAGCCGTGTTACTTCGATGCGCTTGGCATGGAACATACGCGATTTCCCGGCCTAGCAAATCTGAAATGTTCCTTTGACTGCCATTGAATTTTCCAGACATAGCAGAAGCAAAGTCGTATGACTGAAAGACTAATTTAGACAGGTCAATATGGTAACTATTTATGGTATATATTATTTATTGAGCTGTTCCAGCCCCCGTTTTGTCAACAGCTTCTACGACACAAAGAAATCTTTCTTTCGGGACTCCGTTGTTGTTCACAATTCTAATTCCTATAGAAAGAATATCTTTATGAGAAGCATCTGGTGTATGATCTGCCATTATTGAAAAAAATGGAGAATTGTTTACCTCTTTAACCACTTGTAATTTTATCTCGTTTCCTAATAAATCTATAAATTCGTTTTGAGACTTTGAACTTAAGTAGGTAACATGATAAGGTCGCAAAGAAACATCATCTAGCCATTTTTTTAACAAACTGTTATGTCTTGCCATGAGTTTTACAATTTGTACAAGTTTCTTCTTCTTCAGTATTGCCCCTAAATGCTATACCCTGTGTTATAATTTGAAATTCGGTTTTCTTCGATAAGAATATTGCGAATATTTTTATCTAAAATAACGTCAATTCGTTCAGATTTCACTAAGAAATTAGAATAGTCGTGAATAGCCTTATGAGCATTCGAAGAAAAATGCATGGCTAATTTTCCTACCTTTAAAGCACGACTACTATTCATTTTGCCCCATCATTTAACGCCGTTTTTTATCCACGCAGTTTCAGTTTTCTTTCTGCCAGGCCCTGAAGGAAACAAGCAACAAACAAAACAGAAAGCAGCGTCCTTTGCAGTGCTGTATTCAAGAAATTGAGTATACCATTGTAACTGAAACCTGTTCTTACCGTCGCTAGGAAATGATGATAAATGCGGTTGGTAACACTACTTATTTTGTTGTAATTATGGAATTGAATGTTAAGTGGAATTTATTATTTAACCTGCATCTACCTGTAGCTGAAGTTGAACATTGAATGACATTTACTTAACAACTCGTATTTTCTTTGCATCCGGAACCAAAATGTCTGCATTATCATCGCCAACTTCACACTGTTCGTCATTTTCCACATTTTCTATAAAAGAGAAAACTATTCGGTACCTTCCACTGATAAAAATTAATTTTGGGACAAAAATATTTAAATAAAAAACTTTTTACTTACCTTGTTCTTTTGAAGTCGATGGCGCTAATTCTCGTTCTCTCTTTTTTTGACTCGCTGCCAATACAAAAGGATTTTGAGGAACATCAACACGTCTAATTTTTACCGAATTCCCACCAATTAAATTTTTTTGTCAATTTTTTTTTCATGCATTTTTTTATAATCCTTGTTAAATTCAGAACCTAAGTGTAAAGTGATTTATTACGTTATTTTAAACAGCTTATTACTAAGAACACTTGACCATTAGATCACATAAAATCAGTTTTTGTAATATAATACTTTTCTGTTATAACTAACAATGATACCTTCTCAAATGACAAAATGTTCAACTAATCCTTAAAATTCACGTCCGTTTTAAAAATTTAAAGCGAACTAACTTAAATACTAATGGGAACTTTACTAAACAATATCCAAATGTAATCTAAAAAGAAGCCGACAGGCGACAATTATTGCCGGTGTTATTTATGCCTAATGTCGCAATTTATCAAAGGTGTAAACACGTGATCATAGTGTAAACACGTGATACAGAGTCATCATAGTCTGCTGAGGAAAATGTGGGAATATTGTTTTTGAGATGTTTGACTAGATGATACATGATGATATTTTAAGGTAATATAATTATGCATTTCCAATACAAACATAGCGAAGAGTCTTGGCGCGATCTTTAATTATCGCTCCTGCTCATGGACTAGAATGACCTTCCACGAATCTGGCACTTCTTTGTTCAATCTTATTGCAGATTTCTCTTTCTCTTGGGTCAATCATGTCTTTCCTAAGCATCTCTAGCACAAGACACTTTTACTACTTATTGCTCGACTTGCCCTCCAGCCTAAGACTCCTTTTGCGTAAATGGTAGAAACATCCAATACATACGAGCTGATCGCCTTGTCATAGCAGATGTCTATAAAGTAAACTAAATATAAGGCACCTATTGAATGTAGCGTGCTCCCAACGCTGGCACCTATGACACTGCATGATAAGTTTATTGGTCGTCGGGCGGTCCCAGTGGACCGCGTTCTAATCAACAATCTTAACGGTGGAGTGTGGCTTTTTTTAAGGTAACTGTGTTGTCCGTCACTACCATAACTGCCGGGTTTCTAGTGCTGTTCATCTTGTAAATCGTTTTAATAGAGAGCTTGTAATCCTGGATTAGTTCCGCTTTTATACCATCAAGGTTAATCTTGCTGGTTAATGCCTCGCATGACAAAGGCATGCGTTTTCTCCTGTTTCGGTGTATTAAAGACCTTTCTTAGAGTAATTTAGGGATCTCTCCCAGTCTTCTCTCATCTCGATGTGCTGGTAAGTAGAATTAGTTGTTTGTTTCCAGAAAAAAATGTTTGTAAGCTGACATCAAAAACTGGGTGATTACTTTGAACTTATCAAAGGCTTCGTGTATGACAATAGGCGGAGGCCTTATAGGTTTTGTCGGGGCCGTATCGCTACCGTCCATATCATCTTCTTGTTCGGGTTGTGTTTCTATGGGGGTGTCTACTTTCAGTGATTAAAACTTATTTTTGGTTTAATGAAATTGCATATATTTGACCTGTCTTGTTACTTTGACAGAGCCCACTTTCTTGTTTGATAATAAAATAAAATAAATGTGTTTAGGGATTTACAAATGGATTTACTTAAAACAAAAGTTGAGTCACAAATAAAAAGAGTTACCTACACAAAATTAACTACACATGACGATATGTATAAGGGCAAATTAACTGGTACTTATACAAATAAAATAAGCATGACCTTGTGGAAGTCACCGTCGCGCCGTCATCGGGATGGTAAATGTGGTATAAATGCCCCACTTAAGCGCATATTTTTTTGAATAACGTTTTTATCAATAAAAATCGTATAGTGATGCTAAAATGCAGTGAAGCAGAATTTCATAAACCTGTAAAACGTGGATTCAAACGAAAAATTGTTGTAGAGCCTTCGTTAATAATTATTTAAAAAAATTCCAACAGGTGGGATAAATGCCCTATTGATAGTATATATTCTCCACTATCAGAGTATTTATACCCCACCTTGGGATATATGCGCTTGCTTTTAACAATCCCTATTTCAGGGTCTGTGCCGTCGGCTTGACCCTATTGAGATTACACTACATCTTACCTCGTATATGCTCCGTGTATCCCCCTCATTCTATAGTTCTGTCCTTGTCCCACGTCTCAGGGTCGTCCGTCTCCGTCACCGCGCTATGCGCAATGGAGCGTCGATCTTCTTCAGTACGCTTTTAATTTTCCGAGTGTGTGCATCGTGTATCCCTCTATGTGCCCTGTTACAACGGCGTAGTACCGTTCGAGATTATTAACTGTCAATAATCGGTGTTATTTGTTCGTGTAGGTTGTAAATGTAAGTATTTAATCTTTTTTACCTTTACTGCATTTAGGAATTATTGGATATATGCAGGGCATTACTATTATTGCTAAGTAAACTAGCGCACATCAGTGCCTAACAAGTTAATTCCTCGAAACATACAGGGAATTATTTTAATGGGACAAAACTAGCGCACACCAGTGCCTAGCAGGGGCCATAGCATTTTTTTACCAGGGTTACATCATACGTAAAGCTCATTTTAAGCAGCCGTGCGGCCCGTTTTGAGCAGCCGTACGACTCGTTTCGAGCAGCCGTAAGGCTCGGTTCGAGAAGCCGTAAGGCCCGATTCCAGCAGCCGCAAGGCTCGTTTCGAGGAGCCGTAAGGCTCGTTTCGAGCAGCCGTAAGACTCGTTCCGAGCAGCCGTAAGTTTCATTTAGAGTAGCCGTAAGGCTTGTTTTGAGCAGCGGTTTGAGCCCAAATTGAGTAACCATATAAGACGCGTCTCGTATGCTTCAGACTGGAAGCATACGAGTAGTCACAAGCCTCATACTACAAGCGTATTATCTGAAACATATGGTTTTGTTTTCAGATGGCGCTGGAGACCGCACTGGAATCAGTTTTTCTCTCGAATTTGGCGGAACTCCCTGCACAGAATGAGACAGATCAAATTATCTTCAATAGAATTAAGGATATAGCAGTCGAGTGCCTTCCGGATACATGGAGGAAATGGAAAATAATAAATTTTGATAAAGAGGAGCTGTTTGGGAATAGCCTGGACCCACAAACTCTGAATAAGATTCGTTTTGGTCTACCAACAGTGGGTATAGCTCGTGCATTTAATCCCCATGGCAACAAGTTTACCAGAGCGGGTTTATAGGGACTACAAAGTAAAGATGTTATCCTGGCCTTTTTGTATTGGACTGATAATAGGCCCACCTGCCTTAGCAGCCCGAGTGAGATCTTCAGCTATTCAGAACGAGCTTGTTGTAGCTGCCCTGGCAGACATGAAACCCTTGCTAGTATCTCGAAGGGTTGCTAGTCTTCAGCTCGCTGAGAGTAACGCTAATGATGAATCCTCAGAGGACTCCATGGAAAACGTCCCTCCAGAGTGTCATCCAAAGAAGAGAGAATCGCGTTTAGATAAGATGGAAAGAAGCCAGCAGGAGATGAGAGAGATGCTAGAAACTCTTTTAAGACGGGGACCTGGTCCTGGAATTAGTTCGGAAGGGTATCTCTCAGAGAACGAAGAAGATTCACTAGCCCCTACTTCAGACGTCGAGGATTCTGAGAACTGGGAACCACCGGTTTTACACGAAGCCGAACTGAAACAGGTAGATATGGATTTTGAACCAAAGACTCAGGAACGAGAACCAGCTATTGCGGCGGCTCAACATCATATTGAGCTGCAGGGAGTTAATTGCCAAAGATTGGGCAAGCAGTCTTACAACAAGATTAGGTATGCTGAGGTTCAAAAAACCCTACAAGCTTGCCTATATAAACTCTTCAAACCAAGGCTTAGAACATCTATCAAGAATGGATGGCACCTTAGGAACAATATCTCATGGCCTGCTTCTACAAAGAGAAGCGTTTTCTGAAGGGATAAAAAACTTAACCTCCAAACATCCTCAACTGCAAACAGATATTCAAGAAGAGCTTTGGGGGTCAAATTCAAAATTTAAAGCTCTATCTAATGATCTTCTCCAGTATACATGCGGTCGAAGAGCTGAGGCCATTGAACAGCGTAGAAATGCCTTTAAACCCCGAAATACATATGTGGCCAACCTATTAGAAAAAATCCCGCCCTCAACGACTCACCTATTTGACGAGGTCGAGTTTAATGATCTGTTCAGACAACATGTTACCTCCTTCCGCAGTCCATTTCAGGCTAGAGAACAGGGTAATTTACACAACGTACAAAAGGGTAGAGTTGTCAAATCATATCCTAAGTCAGCATTTTCAAAGCCCAGGCCAACCTCTAAAAGCTCAGCGACAAAAAGTACCTGGAAATCGACAGATGCGGGAAGGACATTTCCAAGAAATAACACAACATTTCCAAAAGGTAAGTCTTATAAGAGACACACCACAAGTTATGGAACTAAAAGACAATGACAATTCACTAGCTCCCTTCAAAGGGGGTCGTTTAGCAGATTTTTTCGCAGAATGGCAACGACTAGGCGCCCCCATGACAATACTAAATACTATAAAGGGCTACGCTATCCCTTTTGTTTCCAAACCGCCCCTCAGACCTCTGTCGGGGGACTACCTACAACAGTATACAACTCCAAGAATGGAAGCAGACGTAGACAGGATGTTAACTCAGGGAATATTAGAACCTCCGAAAGTAGACACGGGGTTCCTGTCAAAGATGTTTCCAATCTTGAATCACGATGGAACTATTCGTCCTATCTTCAATTTAAAGGCTTTAAACCGTTTTTTAAAGCCAAAACAGTTCAGGTTAATACACTACCAGAAAATACCAAACTTCTTACAGGAAAGCGATTTCATGGTCAAACTGGACTTAGCTCATGCCTATTGTCATATCCCAATAAGACAGTCGCACCGAAGGTTCCTTTCAATGGTTCACAGAGAAGCAGTGTACCAAATGACGTGCCTGCCTTTCGGGTTATCCAGTGCACCTCTGGCTTTTTCCAGGGTGTCAAATTGGATGGCAAGCCTGATGAGGGACCAGGGAATAAGGGTAATTGTGTATCTCGACGATTTCTTGCTGGCAAATCAGGACTTAGAAACTCTTCGGGCTCAACAGATTTACGCCATAAATCTTTTGAGAAGGTTGGGTTGGTTGATAAATATGGACAAATCAATGAAAATCCCCATGAGGGAGATACAATTTCTAGGCATAAGATGGAATACCGAGCAGGGCACTATAACTCTTCCCGAAGGAAAGAAAGTTTCTCTAGGAAAAGATCTGAAGAGCATAGTAAGAAGTCGTCGCTGGAACTGGATAACATCTCGTCGTCTTTTGGGAAAGTTAAATTTTGCCTCCTTCACAATTCCGTTGGGCAGACTTCATTCGAGATCAATACCGATAGCGAGTGTGATTCTACCAGAGTCTCTTCCAAAACAGCAATTCCCGGTATCGGAGTTGGTCCTAAAAGAATGTCGGTGGTGGTTGAGAAATATGCACACTGCAGGTCCACTGTTTCCAAAGGATCCGGAGGTATTCTTAACAACGGATGCGTCGGACATAGGATGGGGAGCTCAGATCGGGAACAATGCATTCGGTCAAGCATGGTCCCCAGATCAAAAAGAATGGCACATAAACCGAAAAGAATTTTTTGCGGTGTTAGCGACAGTTCAGAAATTCGCAAAGGAGTTAAAAGGGAAGACAGTCCTTGTTCAATCCGACAACCGAACGGTGGTAGCATATATAAGGAACCAAGGCGGGACGAGGTCAAAAATATTGTTGAAATTAGCCTACCACCTTCTTACACTGACAAACAACTTGAACATCACGTTGATAGCGCAGTATATTCCAGGGAAATGCAACGACTTAGCAGACAGCCTATCTCGGGGCAAACCATTAGCAGACTGGCATCTTTCGAGGACAATAACGCAAGTAATCTTTCAAAAATGGGGGGAGCCGGAAATAGACCTCTTTGCATCAAGCCTCTCCCGGGTAGTTCCGATATATGCATCAAGGGATGCCAAAGACCAGATGGCTGCCTTCACAGATGCTTTCAGCAGGAGGTGGGAGTTCAAGCTTGCTTGGATTTTCCCCCCTCCTGCTTTAATTCCACGAGTGCTCAGACATCTCAATTTGGCAACGGGGACCTATCTGTTAGTCGTTCCAAAGTGGGAGAAGGTATTTTGGAGGGCAGATATCAGACGCCGAGCATTAGCGTCCCCATTTCAGAATCGGAATCTCAGCCACCACCTATGCGATGCCGAGACATTAGTTCCGCTACCTCAGGCACGAAACTTACGTTTGGAGGTTTGGAAGGTACGGGGTGGTCTATATGTACAAGTGGTTGGACAATAGAAGACAGAGAACTATTGGAGAAGTCTTGGCGCAGCTCCTCAATTAAAACTTATAAATCGCCCTGGAAGAGTTGGCTAGCATATGCAAAAGTTAAAGGGATTGTGCCCCATGAACCTAAACCTGAGGAGCTTTCACAGTATCTCAGTTACTTATATAGAGTAAAGAAGCTGGCTCCAGCTACAATCAAAGTTATATAAAAATAAAATCATTCCGACTATCGCGTAAGTAAATTTAAAGAATTGCGGAAGAAGATAAAAATATTAATTAAGGTCGAACACACAAATTATATAAAAAATGTGGAAAAAAAATATTAAAAGTGAAGAATGTGTGTAATAAAGTGTCAAAATAATACCAGTACTTATTATGAAAAAGATGGGATAAGATTAGTTAAAATAAGGAAGAGGTAGTCGAAGCTTTTTCAGACTATTTTCAATCGGTTTTGTGGCGATGAAGCTACATATGACTTAAATCTAGCAAGCACTAATAATAATGACACCACAGAATATTTGCATCTCAATTGTATTGCTTTGGAAGATATTCGATTATCCCTTAAAAAGTTAAAACCAAAAAAGTCGCCGGGTCCTGATGCTGGTATTCCACCATATATCATCAAAGGGTGTAGTGAATTACACTACACCCTTTTCTTTATGATTTCTTTACGTTTCATTTGATTTTATATGCCCACTGTTTTCACTTTTCTTTTTTTTTTTTTTTTCTATGAAATATGCACTTATTGATTATATCATATAGTTATTATTTGTATTTAAGACTATACTGAATGTTATGTTTTAATTAAGTGATGTAACTGTAAATGTAGGCAATTTGTCCCCTGTTACATCCATAAATAAAATTAATAGATCATTGCGAAGCAGAATTCGACATCCGCCGTCGCATTTTTTACCTTCACGGTGATTAATTCTAAATGTGTGAAAGTTATAAGGAGCGCGGGTAAACGGCGGGAGTAGCCGGCACTCTCTTAATGGTAAGCCGAGCCTCGTCCCGTCATTAGCGACGGGAAAGAATGGATTAACGATGTTCCCACTGTCCCTACCCACTAACTACTATTGATGTGGTAGTTTCGAAAAATTATCGCTCCGAGTCAAAGTGATATAAAATCCGAAAAAACTTCTGTGCGGCATTTAAAATAGAGTGAAGGTGTTGTGCAAAGTGCAAAGAGGAAGTGGCATTGGAGGCAGCGGCCGGGGGCTTGGCGCCGAGAAGATTTTCATCGGTGAAAAATGTGAGTTTTTGACATTTGTTGTAGACATTTTTGACAAATTTATTTGACATTGGCGTGTTGGCTAGATTTCAAAGACGGGACTTTTAGGTCGGATGAACAGTAGGTAATAGTGAAGAAATTGTAGGTTAGGACAGTGTTGCGGACGATTGGGGGTGAGAGGGACACAATTAGTTGGACATAGGGAGTTTTGGTTTTTAGTGACAGAAACAGTTATTATAGGTTATAGGACATTTAAATAGGACTAAGTTATGGAACAATTTTATTTAAAGTAGGGTTAGGGAGTTTCAAGAGATTTTGACATTTGTCTGACAGTTTTTTGACAGCTGTCAGGTTAGTTTCGTGGGTGACATTTTTGTTGACAGCTGTCAGAATTTTTGACAGTTGTTGTTTTGAGCGGTTTTTTGGAGTCGTAGGACCTTGGGGAGTGTTTATTGAGGGTTTTTGGACTAGCTGTCAGTTTGACAGCTGGAAATTTTATTGCATTTTTGAACTTGTTAGGATTAGTAGAACAGTTTTTAGACATTTTAAACAGATTTCGGGCACCAGCTGTCAGCTGTAAAAAGTGACAGCTGTCAGATTTTTGTATTTTTGGAGGTGATGCCCAAAACTAGGAGTACATCGGAAGCGGTATCTCCGAGTGGAGAAATGTTCAAATCTGCGGAGGAACAGATAAGTAGCTCCTGCGAGAGCTTGATGAGCGTGGAACAGGAGAAGACAACAGAAGTTAGGAAAAGTTTTTTGAAAAGGAAGGCAATTACGGATGAAAGTGATGCGGAAAGAAAAAATAGCAAGGGAAAGACCAAGAAAGAAAATAAGAAAGAAAACAGGGAGTTCGAAAGATTGAGAGTTGAAATTAGGAGAGAAGAGGCGGAAGTGCAGTTGGCAAACGGGGCAGAGAGACATAGGCAGAACATAAGGGAAAGACAGGAGAGAATAAACGAGAAGGAGCAAGGGGAAAAGAGAAGGATGGAAAATGGCAAAAATATGGAAAGGGTGAATGAGGAGAGAAAGGTGAGAGAAGACGAACAGAAGGAGATTGATCTGGAAAATAGAATTAAGGACATAGAAAAGGATACGAGTGGTATAATCGAGGCAATATCCAGGGAGACTGGGGGAAAAATTTCTTTCAACAGGTCAGACCAAATTTTTATTAATGGTGCGATAATAAGGGTACAATCAAAGTTAGTAGGTTTGACAGTAGAGATAATGAGAGATAGGAGGGAGATGAGAAAGATTAGAGAGGAGAATACGAGAATGAGAAAGGAATTGGAAAAAGGCAAGGTTGAGGGTGGAAGGATTAGAACTGATAGACAAGAAAGTAGTACGGATGGGAGTGAATGGGTAGAGAAAAGGACTGGAACACAGCGGAAGACGTATGCGCAAGCAATGAAAATCAGGGAAAGATCCAGAAGTGCTAAGCTGAGAAATGAGAGCAGGGTTGAAGGTAGGGTTGTAGTGACGGGAGATGAGGGTTGGAAGACACCACCTCTGTCACGAGGATCAAATAGGGCATTAATAGTAAGGGATAAAAATGAGGGGAACTCAAAAAATTTGGTTAAAAATTTGGCAGAAAACAAAATTAAAGCGAACGAAATTGGGGGGCCACCGCGAGCAATTAAAAATTTGAGCGAAGGGAAAGTTCTGATAGTACCAAGGAATATGGAACAAGAGGAAAAAATTAGATCAAAGTTGAGTAAAGATGGAAATATAGAAATTCGAGAAAGGAAAAATTTTACTCCAAATTTGGTCGTGACAGGGGTGGGAAAAGGATTGAGTGATGAGGAATTTTTGAACGGTTTAAGGCATGGGATTGAGGGAAGGGAGTTTTTGGAGGGGGGGAATATAAAAATTTTGCGCAGAATGACTTGCAAAAATGTTTGGAAGGAAAATATTGTCCTACAAGCGGACATGAATGTTTTCAAAATTTTAGTAAAAGTGGGAATGGTTGAAATCAAAAATGAACTGTATCATGTGGAGGAGTATTTGAATGTGCCGATGTGTTATAGATGCTGCGGGTTTGGACATATTCAGACTCACTGCCGACAAGAACTGACTTGCCATAAGTGCACAGGGAGACATGACGGACAGGGGTGCAATATTCAAACAATGAGATGTATTAACTGTTTAAGAATTTTGGGCAAAATTGGAAACCACAGCGCATTTGATAGGGCATGTCCGGCAATGCGATACATTATTGAAAACTCAAGGAGTCGAATCAATTACACTGGGTAAATTTCTTAAAATTTTAGTGATAAATGCCGGACGTGGTAAGGAAGCTACGGTTTTGGCATTGGACAAAATTCAAAGGGAGGGTTTTGATATAGGGTTCATACAGGAGCCATACCGTAGTTTCCGGAGATTATTGGGATACAAAATTTTTAAGGGGGCGGGGACATCCAAAGTTCTTACCCTGGTACGCGGAGGTGTTGGTCAATTTTGGTTGAGAGGGGAGTGTCACAGTGAAGGTGTTGTGGTGGTGGAGCTTGAAGTGTTGGGAAGGAATGTCCTGTTTGTCAATGTCTACGACGAGCCTCCGGACCCTGGAAACACTGTTTCTAGGTTTCGGGGTTTGTCGGAATGGATTGGCAACAGGACAGATCGTTTGGTAATGGCGGGCGATTTCAATGGGAGGAATGTTGCGTGGGGTGGGCTTGTAACAAATTTAAGGGGTGAAGAAATTTTGGAGACTAGTTTAATTCAGGGATGGAGGATTGAGAATCGCCCTACGGATCCGCCCAGTTTCTGCTCCACGAATGGAGTAGGATGGCCGGATCTGGTCATTACCAAAGATGTCAGGATGTTTGACAGAGTGGTAGAGGAAGAAGAAGACACTTTGAGTGATCACCGCTATATAGCCTTCACTGTGGCAATAGGGGAAGTATCGAAAGGCAGAAGTAGATGGCGGTACCAGGTGAAAGGAGTGGATTGGACAAATTTTGAAATGACGTTGGGCCAAATTTGGGGAGAATGTGTACCGAATCTGCGGGGTCTGAACACGGAGGACAAGTGTGCATTGCTACAGGATGCAGTTCAAAAAGCATCCAGACGTACATTAAGGAAAAGGCGTAGGGTATTTCGGGATAGTCCAAATTGGTGGGATGAAAATTTAAGTAGAGAGAAACGTAGGGCGGGGAGGGCGCGGAAACGTCTGCAACATGCTAGGGAGGGCGAAAGGGAGGAGTTTAGGGAAATTTATATAGGAATCAGGAACAGGTACAAAAAGTTAATAAAGGAAGCAAAATTTCGGGTGATGGACGAGGAATTGGAGAGAATGGGGGATAACGTATGGGAAATTTGTAAAAGATGGGTGAAAAGAGGAAATATGAATGGGAGTGTGGGTAACATTAGGAAAAGGGATGGAAATTTTACGAACAGTTGGGAGGAGACGATGGAGGAGCTTGTAGGGCGGTATTTTCCTAGAGATGAGGTGGAAGGGGAAAATTTGGCACAAAGGGTTTTACGAAGGGAGTGGGAAGAAGAGGGAGATTTGGGTGAGGATTATGCCGTCACTGACACGGAGTTAAGAGGAACGATAGAAGGGATGAGCGTCGGAAAAGCGCCCGGTGAGGACGGCATTCCTAACGAGGTTATGGGGCATGTGAGGAATGTGGTAGGAGAGTGGCCTGAAATATTAGATGAGTGTCTGAGGATGGGAATTTTCCCCAAAGTATGGAAGAGAGCGGAGGTTGTCTGGATACCCAAAGGTGGTGGGAGTGTGAGGCCCATATCGCTGCTGGCATCGGTTGGGAAGGTACTCGATCGATTGGTAGCAGCGAGGATTTCACACTCCCTTGAAACCAGGGGCGCCATGGATAGAGAACAGTATGGTTTTAGAGGGGGCAAGGATTGCGCCATGGCCATGGGAAGGATTGTTGATAGGATAAAGCAAAACAAGAGAGATGGTTTGCACTCTCTTGTTGTGACTTTGGACCTTAGAAACGCGTTCGGGTCGGCCTGGGCGCCATCTGTAGTGAGTAATCTTAGACTCAGTGGGGTATCGGAAGAGCTGGTACGAATGGCTAGGGATTTCATGGATGCGCGCAAGGTATGTGTGGAGGGGAGGGAATGGGAATCGGACGTGGGCTGTCCGCAAGGGTCCAGCCTGGGTCCGGTTCTCTGGTTATTAGTAATGGAGGGTTGGTTTAGAATTATGAGGGAAGTCAGGGAAAGGGGAGGTCACGTTCAGGCCTACGCGGACGATCAGGTGATGGTTTTATCTGGTCGTTCGATAGTGGGCATTGAGCGTGACTGGGTTTTTGCATGGGA
Source organism: Tetropium fuscum (assembly GCA_964058915.1). NCBI lineage: Eukaryota > Metazoa > Arthropoda > Insecta > Coleoptera > Cerambycidae > Tetropium > Tetropium fuscum. Next base: position 114,548 of record CAXKVY010002406.1, read on the forward strand.
TAAATGTTTGGAGTGGGCAAAATTGAATAAGTTGGAATATAACATGGCTAAAACTGAGGCCATGTTTGTTCCAACTAAGGGAACTATTAGGAAGCCAAGAATTAGGATGAATGGGGAAGCCGTAGTCATGAAGTCCCATGTCAAGTACTTGGGAGTACTGATCGATGAAAAGTTACTATGGATAGCGCATGTTAGGAAGGCACGAGCGCGAGTTCAGGATCTTGGGAGCAAATTCTTTGCTCTCATGAGAAGGAAGTGGGGTAACAGCAAGAGAGTGTTGAAAGTAGTATATGAGAAGGTGGTGTGTCCCATGGTCTTATACGGCGCGGAGATCTGGGGAGAAAGGGCGGGTGACTCGAGGGTAATCAAACAGCTTAGGGCGACAGAGAGGTCCTTCCTGAGGGCCATAACGAGGGCATACAGGACGGCGCCAACAGCCGCGTTGTCGGTGTTGGTGGGCTGTGTGCCCTTGGAGGTCCTCGCAAGGGCCAGGTATGAAAGTAGATCTCACTGGGGACACCTGGTGAGAAGAGTGAACGTTGGGGAAAGGGTCCATCCCAGTCAGAGGGGGTACATGCCCGATGATTTTGGGAGGGAGGCGGAAAGCGCTGTGGTGGTCTGGACCGACGCTGCAATGAGAGGAGAACAGGGGGAAGAGAAGGCTTATGCGTGGGCAGTGGCGGCAGAAGGGCAAAATTTGAGAAAAGGGGGTGCGAAAATTACGGGAGAAATAGGGATTCATGAATTAGAAGGGTGGGCAGTTTGGAAGGGAATAGAAAAAGGTTTGGAAGTATTGGGAGAAGGGACAAAATTAAAAATATATACGGATTCTCGGGATACGGTATGCAAAATTCAAAATTACAGCAATAAGTGGTGGGTTATAAACAAAGTTCAGAGGGAAATAGTGGAAAATTGGGAAAGGGGAATAGAAATTTTAGTACAGTGGAAGGGAAGAGGAACAGATGGGATAAAAATTGTTGATAGAGAGTGTGTGAGGATTTTGAGAAATAGGGAACCGGGGCAAGGGGAAATTATAGAGGGAAATTCGAAATTATATGTCAAAAAATGGAGAAAGGACTGGGAAACGAGGGAGTGGCAAAATTTGTGGGAGAGGGGAGAAACAGGAAGATGGCTATTTGGATTATGGGGCAGGGTGAATAGGGAGGGTGCGGAGTTGAGTCATGAACTGACTCAGGTAGCGACCGGACACGGGAATTTTAAGGCCTACCTGAGGAGGTTCAGGCTCAACGGGGAAGAAGAAAGGGATATATGTGAATGTGGAGAAGAGGAAGAAACAGTGGAACATGCGGTCCTCCGCTGTGTTTTGGATAGGAGGAGAGTAGCAAGGGGGAATCTTGAACAAATTTTAGGCCATTATCCCCCTATACTGGGGGAAATTAGAAAAGGGGAATGGGTACAAATATTGGAAAGGGCTAAAGAAATCGTTGGAGATTAGGTTTTGGACAAAATTACAGTCTCACTGGATGTTGCGGGAGAAATGGGTTGGGAAGAGGTATTGTTTGTGATTGTGGTCTGTTTTTTGGGCCCCTTATGGACGGTTAGGGCTGGCATGAGGGGACATTGGGGGGATGTATTGTTTCTACTACATCCTCTCAATTAGCATAGATTAGCAAGTAGGTGTTCTTTTAGATTAGGTGTTCTTTTAGATTAAGGGAAAAATGTCGGGGGTGTTAGGGACGATCTGGAATTGCATGGCACCCTCGACATTTATATGTGACATTTATATGTGATTTTATGGTTTTGTTGTAGTTATGATGAAGGTTGTTATTAGGTATAAGTGTTTCGATAAAGGAATAATAAAGCTTTCACCCGCAAATTTTTGGAGTGCGGAGTTGGTTAGGGGTTCACTTGACAGTGTTTTGTTGGATGGTGGGAAGTGGTTCTTGAACTAGCCTAAAACCTTGCGGTGGGTGGGCCGGGGCTTCGGCCCCAAAATCAGTTTGCGTGTCCCTACCCACTGCTTTCAGCTCTCTGAACTGAATAGACGTGTGATAGTGTGCGGAAATTGAGTTAAGAATTTTGAGTTTTTGGGGACCTGATTAAGCGTTGTAGTGACGTGTTTTCAGTTTAGTAGTTAGTTTTCAAGTGTAGTTTTAGTGAATGAAAGTTGTGATTCACAAGGACTGAGATAGGACTCCAAATAATATTAAGGTACAGTGAACTTTTAGTTAAAATAGTAGACAGTAAAATTAAAACATTTGGCCGGCTAGTTAGTCGGCCGTTTTAATTTAAACGATAATAAATCGCTGCACTTTCGGTATAGTGGACAATATAAACAGGAAACAGTGTAAAACTGAAACATTTGGCCGGCTATTTAGTCGGCCTTTTAAATTAAAAATCAATTTCGCTGCACTTGTGATAAACGCGAACAGAAAGCAGCAAAACAATTTAAGTTTTTCGTGCGTGATAAGAAATCTTAAAGAATTCGCATAAAAACGGACAATAAATAAAACGTTTTACGATTTGCATGCTACTGTGGTTAAAAATTTTATGCGAACAAAATATACAGGAGATATTGCAAGAAATTGACATTGTAATAATAATAATAGTAATTACTATAATAATTAATATTATTAAGAATAATAAAGGGTAATAAAGGATTATAATAATAAAATATAAGCAATTTTGACTGTGGCAACGGGACAAAATGTCTCAGCCACAGACGCAAAAAAGAAAGGAGAGGGAAGAATCGCCAAAAACCATAGAACAAATGGAGGAGGAATTCATGAAAATGGGGGGTATTCCTAGGAGGGAATCTATTAACAGGACCCCGGAGAAAATTGTTAAACTAAGGAAAATGTCATGCCCTGGAGCAGCAGGAGCCGTAGATGAAGAAGATTTCGACAGATCAATCAGGGAACTAGACAAGGAAATTACGAGGGAGAAAAGGAAAGAAGATGAGGCAAAAAGAGAGAGAAGGAAAGAAGAAGAGGCAAAGAGAGAGAGAATGAGAGAAGAAAAGAAGAAAGAAGAGGATAGAATTCTCAAGGAAAAGGAAGAAAAGAGAAGAGAGGAAAAAATTGGGAAACAAAAGGAATACGAAAAAATCAGATATGAAGAGACAGACGTCATTAACTCTTGCATGTACCAAATTAGAGAAAGTATGGAAGCCATAAAGGAGGCAACCAGCAAGATATCTAATGGAAAAATACAGTTCAATAAGAATGACAGAGAAACGGTGAATGGTAGTCTGAGGGTTATTGAGAACGTATGCGTTGAAATGGCGAAAAATTGGGCTGAAATGAGGGCAATAGCGAAAGAGGAAAAGGGAGAGAGAGAAGAATGGAAGGAAAGTACTAAGATGTTGAAAGAGCTCAAGATGGCAGGTGAGAGAGAGAGAGATAGAATGAATGAATGGATGAAGAGTATGGAAGTGAGAATGGAAAAGTTAGGAGGGGGAAAAAAAGAGCTTGTAGTGAAGGAAATCGCCAAGAAAAAGACTGTGCCCGAGTTGAGGACAACAACGAGAGGGCCGACTGAGGAGCGCAATGCTAGAAGAGAGATGACTACTGAGACAGAGAGAGAGACAGAAAGTATGAGTGAGAGCGAATGGAAGGGAGCGGAGAAAAGAAGGAAAAGAAGGAGTTTTGCAGATATAGCGAGAGTGGGGATGAAAGAAAGAATTGAGAAAGGAACGGGGTGGAAGACACCACCAAATGTGGAAAAAATGGATATAATAGTGCGAAAGGATGGGGAGAATGAGAGCAAAAAGGTATGGGGTGAGATAAAAAACCAATTGAACTAAGGGAATGAACGGACAGGTATGAGAGGGGTTTTTATGACAGAAAGTGGGAGTGTGGCCTTACTACCACAATCACGAGAGCATGCGGAGAGGGTAAGAGAAATATTAGGGAAGCAGGAGTCGCTAAAAATAAAACCGCAAGTGGGCAATTTGCCACAGGTACTGATAACAGGGATAGAAAACAGTATAACCAATGAGGAGTTCACCGAACTCCTATGGGAAGAAAACGTTGAAATGAAAAACACACTGACTACTCAGGAAAAGAAGGATTTCAAAATAATAACGAGAAAGCCATGCAGGAACCCTAATAAGGTTAATGTACTAATTGAATGCGCAGGAGGCATGGCCAAATACCTCCTAAAAAAGGGGTGGGTGAGTGTCGACCTTATTATAAGGGGTGTGGAAGAGTTCGTCGATGTAGTAATGTGCAACAAATGCTGTAGGTATGGCCATGTCCGCAAATATTGCAGGCAGGCAATAACGTGCGTGAATTGTGGTGGGGCGCACGACCGGAGTGAATGTGTGACAAGAAAGGAAGAATGTGTGAACTGCAAGGTGTTGGACAAATATCCCAGGGACCACAGGGCGAATGACAGGACCTGCCCAGTCTTTCTGAGGCAGGCGTAAAGAGCGAGGCGAAATGTATGTTTTTAGGTATGGATGTTAAGTGTATGCAAGTAAATTTGGGAAAAGGAAAAGCGGCGGCTGAACTTATGAGAGAGGGAGTGAATGAGAAAGGTATAGATGTGATCCTAGTCCAAGAACCCTACGCTAAAGAGCTACCTTGGGCTCGATATAAGAGATTTAGACACAGCGGAAAAAGCAAGGCGGAGATATGGGCTAGGAGAGAAATGAAAGGAATGTGTGCATGGAACCAAGGAATGACTGATAATGTAGCGTGTGTGAAAGTGAAATTGGAGAATGGAAGCGAACTCCTCCTGGATTTATGACGAACCAGGAGGAAGAGTGAGTAAACGAATGAGTGAAGTGAACAAAGTAATTGAAAGCTGGGAAGGGCCTGTGGTAATAGGGGGGGATATGAACGCTAAGAATGAGAGTTGGGGAGGAAATGAGACGGATGCAAGGGGTGAGCATCTCATGGAATGGATGGTGGAAAATGGGCTTGTGCTGGAGAATGACCCCGATAGTGGGGCAACATTCTCCAGCACAAGAGGGAATAGCTGGATAGACGTAACTGTGAGTAGAGGAGTGAACGTGAAAGAATGGAGAGTGGATGAGGATGAAACCCTAAGTGACCACAGGTGCATTTACTTTGGAGTGAATGGGTCAGTGAGAGAGCAGCGTGCAAGAAGGAAGTATGATTTTATGAATACGAACTGGGAGAGATTCAGGAGAGAAATAGAGAGGTATGGAGAAAAGGAAGTGATTGTGGATTTAGAGAGTGAGGCTGAGAATTTTACACAATCTTGTAAACAAGCATGTAATAGGTTTATAAAAACCATGGTAGTGTATGAGGGAAATGAGAAGTGGTGGAATGGGAGATTAGACAGACTGAGGAGGAAAATAAGAAGATTAAGGAAAGAATGGCAGGATGAAGAAGATGAGGATGAGCGAATGAGGAAGAGAGAAAGATTCACGAGAGAAAGGAGAGAATACAAGAAAATAATTAGAAAGGAAAGAGAGGGAGCGTTGGAGAGAGAGCTAGATGGGATATGTGAAAGGGATCCCTGGGATAAAGTGTGGAAGTGGCTAAAGAGACCCCTAAACATGGATGGAGAGGGAATGGTAAGAATGGATGGAGGGAGATATTCGAAGGATGAGAAAGAGAAGAATGAGTATTTGGTGAGTAAGTATTTCCCCAGAGTGGAAGAAGCGAATGAAGGTGAAAGAGTGAGAAGTTTGAAAGATAGAAACAAGTCTTACAGTGGAAGAAGGGATGAGAGTTTTAAAGAATGGGAAGTACAGGAGACGGTGAGTGAATTAATGAATGGGAAAGCGGTGGGGGATGACAGAATTCCGAATGAAGCCATGAAAGAGATCGTGAAAGTGAAGTGCAGCTTCTTAACGAAGCTGTACAATGAATGTTTGGCACGAGGGATTTTCCCTAAAGTATGGAAGAGAGCGAATGTGGCTTGGATACCAAAAAAGAATGGGGACCCACGGCCGATCAGCCTGTTGCCGACGCTCGGAAGAGTGTTGGACAGGCTGGTCAACAGGAGGGTCCAGCATTTTATGGAGGTGGAAGAGAAGTATGATAGTGAACAATATGGATTCAGGCGCAATAGAGAGACCGTGACTGCGGTCAAGAGAATGATAGAAATGATTGAAGAGAACAAAAGGCAAGGGCGACACAGTATGGTGGTGGCGCTGGACCTCAGCAACGCCTTCAATATGGCATGGGGCCCTGCGATCGATTTAGAGATGGAAAGACTGGGCTTCTTGGATGATATCAGGAGGCTGTGTGAGAATTTTTTGAGTGATAGGGTGATAAAGAGTGGAAATGCAATCTCTGAAATCGATAGAGGATGCCCGCAAGGCTCAAGTCTGGGGCCGACACTATGGTTGATAGTGATGGAAGGATGGTTTAAACGAATGAGATAATTAAATAGAGTGCTAGCGGAGGAAGAAAGGAGAGGAGATCTGGTCGCGTGCCACGCACAAGTGTTTGCAGACGACCAGATACTAGTAGTGAGTGGGGAATCCGTGAAAAAGATAGAGAGTAGGTGGGAGAGAATAAGAGAGGAATGTGAGAGATGGGAGGAAGAGAATCTTCTCCGATATAATGCGGAGAAGACAGAGGCAATGTTTGTGAGTATGGGAGGACGAATACGAGAGCCACGCATTAGAATGAAAGGTAAATTAGTGAAGATGGGAGAGGGCTTGGAGGTTCTGGGGATAAAAGTCGACAGGACCTTCAAGTTCATCGACCACGTCAAGAGTGCGAGGAAAAAGATGGGCGAATCCTGTACAAGAGTGTTTGGGATGCTTAAACGGAGATTTGGAATGCATGGAGGACTTGTGAAAATCATGTATGAAAGGGTTTTTAGGGCGGCAGTTTTGTATGGTGTGGAAGTATGGGGAAATAGGGCGAATGATAGTAGGGTGGTAAAACAGCTAAGGGCCACTCAGAGGATGGCTTTGCTTGCCATCCAGAGGGCCTACAGGACAACTCCGACGGCCGCTCTGGAAGTAATGGCGGGCATGCCTCCTCTGGAAATCGTGGCTCAGACCACCTACTTGGGGAGAATGAAATTGAGAGAGTATGAGGAAAAGACCATGACGTCTAAAAGACCGCATCCGGCGTATGCAGTGAAAGTTGAGAGAGAATGGAGTATGGAAGTGGAGAGGATGCATGACATAATAGTATACACGGACGCCAGTGTGAATGAAGAGAATAGGGTGGGCATAGGAGTGACTGTTCAAGAGGGTGAAAGGTATGGAGAGTATGGAGAGAGAGTGAAAGACGGAACGCCAATACTGATAGCAGAGATCAGGGCCATTGAGATGGGAATTAGAACAATTGGCGACAGGCTAGAGGAAGGAGCGAGGAGGAAGGTCTGTGTTATAACCGACTCACTCCAGGCTTTGGCAAAGTTGGAAGCTAAGAGCAAGGACATAAGGACGAATGAACTGATTTTATGTATGGAGAGAATGGAAACTAGGGGTCACGAATGTACGGTTGTATGGAGAAAGAAAGGGAATGGTAACGAAAGTAATAAAAGGGCGGATAGAGTGGCAAGGAGAAACTGTAATATAGAATGGAGAGAGGAAACGGGTGAATGGGACGATAAGAACAGAATGAAAAAGAGAGTGAGAGAGGGAATAATTGAGGCGTGGCAGGAAGCGTGGATGAATGGCACGACTGGGAGGTCTCTCTTCGTGGTTTGTCCCGAAGTCGGTCTCGAGAGTCTCGGGCTCACTTTTAAAGGAGTACAGCTTGCAACAGGCCACGGGAACATGGCCAGCTACCTGGCGAGGTTTAGGTTAAGGGATGTAAATGGAGAGTGTGAGTGCGGACGGGGTGTGGAAGATGTTGAACATATTAAAAATGAATGCGTTATGGAAGATAGAGTGGATGGGAGAAACTACGTTCGGGATAACTGGGGAGATTTGAATGTGAGAATGAGAAGGGAACAAAAGACGGAGAATGAGCAAGTGAGGAAATGGAATGAATGGGCGGAGAGAGTGTTAAAAACAGAAGTGATGGATGAGTGAGAGGAGAATGATAAGCTGGTTGCCTCCTTAAAAGGCAGACATACAGGTGAATGTGAAATATTGTATTGTAAATATTGATTTGTTATTTTGAACTATTGAATTGTTGTATGTATTATGTGAAAAAAAAAAAAAAAAAACAAAAAATAATAAAAGGGCGTTTCTCGCTAATTTTTAGGAGTGCGGAGATTGGATGGGTTCCTGTGGGAGTGGTTTCGCCGGAAAGAGGGTGTTGTAGCTCAAAGCCGAAAGGCGGGGGAGCTAGTCGAAAGACAACACTGTTCATGTCCCTACCCACTACTCTACCCACTTACTATTGATGTGGTAGTTTCGAAAAATTATCGCTCCGAGTCAAAGTGATATAAAATCCGAAAAAACTTCTGTGCGGCATTTAAAATAGAGTGAAGGTGTTGTGCAAAGTGCAAAGAGGAAGTGGCATTGGAGGCAGCGGCCGGGGGCTTGGCGCCGAGAAGATTTTCATCGGTGAAAAATGTGAGTTTTTGACATTTGTTGTAGACATTTTTGACAAATTTATTTGACATTGGCGTGTTGGCTAGATTTCAAAGACGGGACTTTTAGGTCGGATGAACAGTAGGTAATAGTGAAGAAATTGTAGGTTAGGACAGTGTTGCGGACGATTGGGGGTGAGAGGGACACAATTAGTTGGACATAGGGAGTTTTGGTTTTTAGTGACAGAAACAGTTATTATAGGTTATAGGACATTTAAATAGGACTAAGTTATGGAACAATTTTATTTAAAGTAGGGTCAGGGAGTTTCAAGAGATTTTGACATTTGTCTGACAGTTTTTTGACAGCTGTCAGGTTAGTTTCGTGGGTGACATTTTTGTTGACAGCTGTCAGAATTTTTGACAGTTGTTGTTTTGAGCGGTTTTTTGGAGTCGTAGGACCTTGGGGAGTGTTTATTGAGGGTTTTTGGACTAGCTGTCAGTTTGACAGCTGGAAATTTTATTGCATTTTTGAACTTGTTAGGATTAGTAGAACAGTTTTTAGACATTTTAAACAGATTTCGGGCACCAGCTGTCAGCTGTAAAAAGTGACAGCTGTCAGATTTTTGTATTTTTGGAGGTGATGCCCAAAACTAGGAGTACATCGGAAGCGGTATCTCCGAGTGGAGAAATGTTCAAATCTGCCGAGGAACAGATAAGTAGCTCCTGCGAGAGCTTGATGAGCGTGGAACAGGAGAAGACAACAGAAGTTAGGAAAAGTTTTTTGAAAAGGAAGGCAATTACGGATGAAAGTGATGCGGAAAGAAAAAATAGCAAGGGAAAGACCAAGAAAGAAAATAAGAAAGAAAACAGGGAGTTCGAAAGATTGAGAGTTGAAATTAGGAGAGAAGAGGCGGAAGTGCAGTTGGCAAACGGGGCAGAGAGACATAGGCAGAACATAAGGGAAAGACAGGAGAGAATAAACGAGAAGGAGCAAGGGGAAAAGAGAAGGATGGAAAATGGCAAAAATATGGAAAGGGTGAATGAGGAGAGAAAGGTGAGAGAAGACGAACAGAAGGAGATTGATCTGGAAAATAGAATTAAGGACATAGAAAAGGATACGAGTGGTATAATCGAGGCAATATCCAGGGAGACTGGGGGAAAAATTTCTTTCAACAGGTCAGACCAAATTTTTATTAATGGTGCGATAATAAGGGTACAATCAAAGTTAGTAGGTTTGACAGTAGAGATAATGAGAGATAGGAGGGAGATGAGAAAGATTAGAGAGGAGAATACGAGAATGAGAAAGGAATTGGAAAAAGGCAAGGTTGAGGGTGGAAGGATTAGAACTGATAGACAAGAAAGTAGTACGGATGGGAGTGAATGGGTAGAGAAAAGGACTGGAACACAGCGGAAGACGTATGCGCAAGCAATGAAAATCAGGGAAAGATCCAGAAGTGCTAAGCTGAGAAATGAGAGCAGGGTTGAAGGTAGGGTTGTAGTGACGGGAGATGAGGGTTGGAAGACACCACCTCTGTCACGAGGATCAAATAGGGCATTAATAGTAAGGGATAAAAATGAGGGGAACTCAAAAAATTTGGTTAAAAATTTGGCAGAAAACAAAATTAAAGCGAACGAAATTGGGGGGCCACCGCGAGCAATTAAAAATTTGAGCGAAGGGAAAGTTCTGATAGTACCAAGGAATATGGAACAAGAGGAAAAAATTAGATCAAAGTTGAGTAAAGATGGAAATATAGAAATTCGAGAAAGGAAAAATTTTACTCCAAATTTGGTCGTGACAGGGGTGGGAAAAGGATTGAGTGATGAGGAATTTTTGAACGGTTTAAGGCATGGGATTGAGGGAAGGGAGTTTTTGGAGGGGGGGAATATAAAAATTTTGCGCAGAATGACTTGCAAAAATGTTTGGAAGGAAAATATTGTCCTACAAGCGGACATGAATGTTTTCAAAATTTTAGTAAAAGTGGGAATGGTTGAAATCAAAAATGAACTGTATCATGTGGAGGAGTATTTGAATGTGCCGATGTGTTATAGATGCTGCGGGTTTGGACATATTCAGACTCACTGCCGACAAGAACTGACTTGCCATAAGTGCACAGGGAGACATGACGGACAGGGGTGCAATATTCAAACAATGAGATGTATTAACTGTTTAAGAATTTTGGGCAAAATTGGAAACCACAGCGCATTTGATAGGGCATGTCCGGCAATGCGATACATTATTGAAAACTCAAGGAGTCGAATCAATTACACTGGGTAAATTTCTTAAAATTTTAGTGATAAATGCCGGACGTGGTAAGGAAGCTACGGTTTTGGCATTGGACAAAATTCAAAGGGAGGGTTTTGATATAGGGTTCATACAGGAGCCATACCGAAGTTTCCGGAGATTATTGGGATACAAAATTTTTAAGGGGGCGGGGACATCCAAAGTTCTTACCCTGGTACGCGGAGGTGTTGGTCAATTTTGGTTGAGAGGGGAGTGTCACAGTGAAGGTGTTGTGGTGGTGGAGCTTGAAGTGTTGGGAAGGAATGTCCTGTTTGTCAATGTCTACGACGAGCCTCCGGACCCTGGAAACACTGTTTCTAGGTTTCGGGGTTTGTCGGAATGGATTGGCAACAGGACAGACGTTTGGTAATGGCGGGCGATTTCAATGGGAGGAATGTTGCGTGGGGTGGGCTTGTAACAAATTTAAGGGGTGAAGAAATTTTGGAGACTAGTTTAATTCAGGGATGGAGGATTGAGAATCGCCCTACGGATCCGCCCAGTTTCTGCTCCACGAATGGAGTAGGATGGCCGGATCTGGTCATTACCAAAGATGTCAGGATGTTTGACAGAGTGGTAGAGGAAGAAGAAGACACTTTGAGTGATCACCGCTATATAGCCTTCACTGTGGCAATAGGGGAAGTATCGAAAGGCAGAAGTAGATGGCGGTACCAGGTGAAAGGAGTGGATTGGGCAAATTTTGAAATGACGTTGGGCCAAATTTGGGGAGAATGTGTACCGAATCTGCGGGGTCTGAACACGGAGGACAAGTGTGCATTGCTACAGGATGCAGTTCAAAAAGCATGCAGACGTACATTAAGGAAAAGGCGTAGGGTATTTCGGGATAGTCCAAATTGGTGGGATGAAAATTTAAGTAGAGAGAAACGTAGGGCGGGGAGGGCGCGGAAACGTCTGCAACATGCTAGGGAGGGCGAAAGGGAGGAGTTTAGGGAAATTTATATAGGAATCAGGAACAGGTACAAAAAGTTAATAAAGGAAGCAAAATTTCGGGTGATGGACGAGGAATTGGAGAGAATGGGGGATAACGTATGGGAAATTTGTAAAAGATGGGTGAAAAGGGGAAATATGAATGGGAGTGTGGGTAACATTAGGAAAAGGGATGGAAATTTTACGAACAGTTGGGAGGAGACGATGGAGGAGCTTGTAGGGCGGTATTTTCCTAGAGATGAGGTGGAAGGGGAAAATTTGGCACAAAGGGTTTTACGAAGGGAGTGGGAAAAAGAGGGAGATTTGGGTGAGGATTATGCCGTCACTGACACGGAGTTAAGAGGAACGATAGAAGGGATGAGCGTCGGAAAAGCGCCCGGTGAGGACGGCATTCCTAACGAGGTTATGGGGCATGTGAGGAATGTGGTAGGAGAGTGGCCTGAAATATTAGATGAGTGTATGAGGATGGGAATTTTCCCCAAAGTATGGAAGAGAGCGGAGGTTGTCTGGATACCCAAAGGTGGTGGGAGTGTGAGGCCCATATCGCTGCTAGCATCGGTCGGGAAGGTACTCGATCGACTGATAGCGGCGAGGATTTCACACTCCCTTGAAACCAGGGGCGCCATGGATAGGGAACAGTATGGTTTTAGAGGGGGCAAGTGTCGCCGCCACGCCGCCTCCAGGACGCCGCCGAGACGGCGATTTCAAGATTAAACTGACCTACCTCAAGGGGCCCTGTGGCGCATCGCGGCTGCAGCGAGGAAAGCGCTCAGTCCGACGTTCGACCTCGCTGCAGAACCACAGGGTCCATACAATAAAAGAAATGACCAAACTGAGATCGATATCCAGTCTACGACAGACTACTCTACTGCAATCATCAACATTCAGTATTACAAACCTCAGCTGTCCGCCAGCTCTTGCGCTCAGCCGCACATTTCGCTTCCTGTTTTCATACGTCGTTTTCACGACTTCGCTCTCGCAGCATTTTCGCTTCCTGTATTCCAAACAAGCTGTTATCACAGCTTGCTCTTCGCAGCACCACACGTCCGAGTTGTACTCACCTGACTTCCATGAGGCATAGCCCTCCTCCACAATTGTCGTCGCAGATCCTGCTCCAGATAGCAGAAACATACCACCAACAAGCCTGCCGCGACCCCGCCTCCAGGGGTCACCACATAACAGTAACTAGCGGTCCCGAACGCTACGTTCTCACAGAAGAGTTGCCGTCCCCCTTTGTCTGCTGCACAAGACAAACGGCGCCCATACCTACCACAAATAGTAGTCTTACGATGCAGCAGACTCCCAAAGGAGAGACGAGTACATGGCGCCCAACGTGGGGCCTCCGACCAAACTCCTAGCTTCTTAGCACCAGAGGAGCAACTTGCCGGGGGAACAGTATTTCCCAACCCACAGCAAACGATGTCTCAAGCTGAAACTGAAATATATCCATTCGGAGGAGTGGACGAGGACGCACCATCGCCTGCGTGTCGAGCTCTGGGCGAACTGAGTAACCTAAGGGCGGCACGCAGCACGATGGAGTCCCACGCTCCTGCCGGAACAAATATGCATCCAGCACATATCGCACAAAACACCGAGTTCGATACAATTACCATGCCGCCTACTCCAGAAGCCGAGGCCCAGAATGTTTTCGTAAAAATCGCGGAAACATTCCAAACAGCGCTGCAGCAAGCCATGCAGACATCCAACAGACCTGCAATACAAAAACATGCAGTTCAACTACCTATATTCCAAGGCACAGACCAGGAGAACCCGCAATGGTTCTGTGACCGCCTCCATAGGTATTTCGCGCAGAGCGGAATCAACGACGAAGAAAGCAAACTATGGATTGCTTTCGATCAACTAGCAGGCAAGGCAAAATCATGGGCCGAGCCACACAAAATTCTAACGTCTACCTACACTGATTTCGAGGCAAAATTTCTGACGAAATTCAACTCGGAAGAATATATATCCCAAGCAACGGAGAGGCTATATGCAGAAAGACAAGCTCCCCGAGAATCCGCGGAGAGCTTCATAAATAAAAAACGTTGCCTCTTCGCAAGGATCGATCCCGCCAGGGACGAATACTACATCGCCAGAACAATATTGAACCAACTGCGCCCCGAGACGCGCCTACAACTGCACGGGAGCCCGATTTACTCGACAGAAGCGCTCATCACCAGAGCGACGCAGATCGAGGCCGATCTCGCCGAAATACAACGGGCGACGACCATAACTCATCCCCAAACAAGGCCTGAAAACAAGACATCAGCGCCTCCGACCCAGAGAAGCAGCCAGCCACCGACACCCTGTCGATATTGCCAAGGTTGGCATTTCAACAGGGACTGTCCACGCAACCCGTACACGAGGCAGCAGTCATCGCTACCTTTAAACTACCAGAGGGCCGGCGCTCAAACACAATCCAGCCGTCCGGCCCAAACGACACCAATAAATACGCTCAACACGCCGATCGGCGAGAGAACAGATGCCCGCAGCCCCATAGAGGTCCCTGCAGACACGCCGCAATAGGCGATGCAGCCGAAATAAACTTCGCTGCACTTGCCGTCGAAACATCCAACGACAGCAGCGGAGTCCACGGAGCCGAAAAACCACATCAAACACTGCGGACGGGAAATACAAAACCTTCCGTTCGCAGTGTCGAAGCAGCCAGGCTCCACGAGGACATTTCAAAATTAACTGCACTTTCCAACAAAAATACGGAAAGCTGCAGAGACGGCGAAGGAGCTCAAACATCACAAGTCCCACTGCGGTCGGTGAATACAAACCCCGCCGATCGTAGTGCCGACGCCCCAGAGCTCCCGCAGAACCAACAAAAATTCACTGCAGTTGCCGATGCCGACGACCAAGGCACACGGCTGCAGACACGTCAAGCGATAGCGGCCATCAACGCTATCGATACACGTAAACCAAACGTCAACATAATACCCATAAATACGATTAGACAGGACACCCTGTTTAATCACATCAAAGAAGCACAAGGGCGTTCACGTGCGACGCAAACTCTAATCAATACCTGGCTTGGTATACAACGCCACGGTCCCGCCGACAGAAGGCAGCAAGACTTCTTTGACACCCATGCGGTATTCGACGGCGCTCTCTGGCGCACCTACCACGGGAAGGATCTCGTGGTAGTACCGCGCAGCCAGAGAAATAAAATCATACACAACTATCATGATGACGAGCTTGCCGCACATCCAGGCCGAGACGAAACCCTGCGGCAAGTCCTCGAACACTACTACTGGCGGACCGTGAGGCGAGATGTAGCAGAATACTTACAAAATTGCCTTATCTGCTCACTCGTAAAAACCCGACACAGACAAGAAGCCGCACCTCTCAGCGCGAGATCGCCTGCGAAACCTTTTCAAATGATCTCCGTTGATGTGTTGGGCCCCTACGACGCCACGACTACAGCAAATGTCAATACATCATTCTAGTCTCCGACGTGTTCTCAAAATGGGTGGAGGCCAGAGCTTTCGAAAAAGTAAATGCCAAACAAGTCATCAAATATCTAGACGAAGAAATCCTCGCAAGGTACGGCGTCCCCGCCACCTTAGTGAGCGATCGAGGGACCCATTTTATTGCAGAAAGATTCCAGCTATGGTGCCGAAAACACGGCATTGAACAGGCTTGGACCGCCGTCGTACACCAGCGTGCGAACCCAGTAGAACGGCGAGTCCAAGAACTGAAGAAAGTCATGCGAGCGCTCCTGCTTAATCGGCCCACAGACTGGGACAAAGCCTTACCCACAGCGCTGCGTATTCTCCGAGGGCGAAAGAACGCCTGCACCGGCTTCACGCCAGCCGCTCTCGTCCTCGGCTACGAGTTGCCAAAAGCCGGCGAATGGAAGGTCCCGAGGGGCCTAAACCAGCAAGCTAATCCCCCTCGAAGACGCTCGCAAATGATACGCGATGCACGGGAGCAACAAAGAACGTATCAAGCAAAATACGCCAAAGGGGACCGCGGCGTATCATTTCAACCAGGCCGTCGCGTACTCGTAAAAACGACAGCGAGGCCTGAAGCATTCGCACCACACTGGACAGGTCCACATCAGATAATACGCCAAGTATCTACACATATTTATGAAATAGATCGAGAAGGCCGTCCGCAAACACTACACGTAGACATGCTACGGCCTGCCCCCATAGGCAACAGGGAAACAAATACCTCATCTGAAAGCGAACCAGAGGATGGCAACGACTCAGACAGCACGCCGCCACAGTCGTCTGACGAAGACGCACTGTCCGAGCCGGAGATCCTGCCCGCAAAGGCGAGACAGCCGCCGACTACAGATCCGCCGGCGTCAAGACCAAAAACCGAACAACCTACATCAGAAGGCTGGACGGTCACGGAGATGCCGAGCAGCGGCAAGCAAAATGCGAAATTAAATTCAACTGCACTTGCCAACGAAGCTCGCACGCACAAATCTCCACAGGCCCCCGTCGCTGCAGCAAGCACGAGTCGAGCAGGGGACGCAAACCACTCTGCTCGATACACGGCATCAGACGGCCGCACTGAAACGCGCGCTGTCGACGGCCGTGCACACGCAGTCAAGGATCCGCAAAATTCGACTGCAGTTTCCAACAAAAATGTGACCGTCGTCTCCGCTAGCACTGAGGCATCGACGGCGGCACACAACTCGGCAAACCAGTCAGCTAGGACCCTGTTACCATCCCAGAGACCGCTGCAGCGAAATATCAATAATTCAAAATTCACTGCAGTTTCCAACAAAAATTCGAAAGTCGCCTCCGCGGCAGCCGAGGATCTCACGGCGCCGCAAATCGGCTCGAGAGAGTCTACTAACGTCCCACGGCAGCCCAATGAAGCCGCACAGCGAAATTTTAATATTTAAAAATCGACTGCAGTTTCCACTAAAAATGTAGCCGTCGTCTCTACGGACGCAAAAACCTCTGCGGCGCTACGCAACTTCGCCGCAGAGTCAAACCAAGTTCTACAACGACTGCAGGGGCCGCAGTCGAGAAATATACAAAATCAAAACTCAACTGCACTTTCCAACTACCAGCCAGAACAGCCGCCGCGGACGTTTGCAGACCGAGAAACGTTCAAGGAGGCACAGAAACGCTTCATGCATATATCGGCGGACACTCTCGCCGCATTAGCAGCTCGACGGTCCACGGCGACGCCAGGAGACTATGCCACGGTACTAGCACGAGCTACTGCCGTGAGCACAAATCAACCCACTTCAGACACCCGACTCGAGGGACCCATGACGGGTTCACATCTCGAAATCTCCGCAGAGCATACAGAAGCAGCCGGCAGCGAATCCACGCACTATGAGCCCGAGCTGTCTTCGCATCCTCGCCCCAGGAGAAGAAGAGTGCGCCTAGTCATATCCGATCCTGATGTCCACACCCAAGAAGCAGAGATGACCGGCGCCTTCGAAAGGTCGGGGGTGTCGCCGCCACGCCGCCTCCAGGACGCCGCCGAGACGGCGATTTCAAGATTAAACTGACCTACCTCAAGGGGCCCTGTGGCGCATCGCGGCTGCAGCGAGGAAAGCGCTCAGTCCGACGTTCGACCTCGCTGCAGAACCACAGGGTCCATACAATAAAAGAAATGACCAAACTGAGATCGATATCCAGTCTACGACAGACTACTCTACTGCAATCATCAACATTCAGTATTACAAACCTCAGCTGTCCGCCAGCTCTTGCGCTCAGCCGCACATTTCGCTTCCTGTTTTCATACGTCGTTTTCACGACTTCGCTCTCGCAGCATTTTCGCTTCCTGTATTCCAAACAAGCTGTTATCACAGCTTGCTCTTCGCAGCACCACACGTCCGAGTTGTACTCACCTGACTTCCATGAGGCATAGCCCTCCTCCACAATTGTCGTCGCAGATCCTGCTCCAGATAGCAGAAACATACCACCAACAAGCCTGCCGCGACCCCGCCTCCAGGGGTCACCACATAACAGTAACTAGCGGTCCCGAACGCTACGTTCTCACAGAAGAGTTGCCGTCCCCCTTTGTCTGCTGCACAAGACAAACGGCGCCCATACCTACCACAAATAGTAGTCTTACGATGCAGCAGACTCCCAAAGGAGAGACGAGTACACAAGGATTGCGCCATGGCCATGGGAAGGATTGTTGATAGGATAAAGCAAAACAAGAGAGATGGGTTGCACTCTCTTGTTGTGACTTTGGACCTTAGAAACGCGTTCGGATCGGCCTGGGCGCCATCCGTAGTGAGTAATCTTAGACTCAGTGGGGTATCAGAAGAGTTGGTACGAATGGCTAGGGATTTATTTCATGGCTGCGCGCAAGGTATGTGTGGAGGGGAGGGAATGGGAATCGGACGTGGGCTGTCCGCAAGGGTCCAGCCTGGGTCCGGTTCTCTGGTTATTAGTAATGGAGGGTTGGTTTAGAATTATGAGGGAAGTCAGGGAAAGGGGAGGTCACGTTCAGGCCTACGCGGACGATCAGGTGATGGTTTTATCTGGTGGTTCGATAGTGGGCATTGAGCGTGACTGGGTTTTTGCATGGGATAAATGTTTGGAGTGGGCAAAATTGAATAAGTTGGAATATAACATGGCTAAAACTGAGGCCATGTTTGTTCCAACTAAGGGAACTATTAGGAAGCCAAGAATTAGGATGAATGGGGAAGCCGTAGTCATGAAGTCCCATGTCAAGTACTTGGGAGTACTGATCGATGAAAAGTTACTATGGATAGCGCATGTTAGGAAGGCACGAGCGCGAGTTCAGGATCTTGGGAGCAAATTCTTTGCTCTCATGAGAAGGAAGTGGGGTAACAGCAAGAGAGTGTTGAAAGCAGTATATGAGAAGGTGGTGTGTCCCATGGTCTTATACGGCGCGGAGATCTGGGGAGAAAGGGCGGGTGACTCGAGGGTAATCAGACAGCTTAGGGCGACAGAGAGGTCCTTTCTGAGGGCCATAACGAGGGCATACAGGACGGCGCCAACAGCCGCGTTGTCGGTGTTGGTGGGCTGTGTGCCCTTGGAGGTCCTCGCAAGGGCCAGGTATGAAAGTAGATCTCACTGGGGACACTTGGTGAGAAGAGTGAACGTTGGGGAAAGGGTCCATCCCAGTCAGAGGGGGTACATGCCCGATGATTTTGGGAGGGAGGCGGAAAGCGCTGTGGTGGTCTGGACCGACGCTGCAATGAGAGGAGAACAGGGGGAAGAGAAGGCTTATGCGTGGGCAGTGGCGGCAGAAGGGCAAAATTTGAGAAAAGGGGGTGCGAAAATTACGGGAGAAATAGGGATTCATGAATTAGAAGGGTGGGCAGTTTGGAAGGGAATAGAAAAAGGTTTGGAAGTATTGGGAGAAGGGACAAAATTAAAAATATATACGGATTCTCGGGATACGGTATGCAAAATTCAAAATTACAGCAATAAGTGGTGGGTTATTAACAAAGTTCAGAGGGAAATAGCGGAAAATTGGGAAAGGGGAATAGAAATTTTAGTACAGTGGAAGGGAAGAGGAACAGATGGGATAAAAATTGTTGATAGAGAGTGTGTGAGGATTTTGAGAAATAGGGAACCGGGGCAAGGGGAAATTATAGAGGGAAATTCGAAATTATATGTCAAAAAATGGAGAAAGGACTGGGAAATGAGGGAGTGGCAAAATTTGTGGGAGAGGGGAGAAACAGGAAGATGGCTATTTGGATTATGGGGCAGGGTGAATAGGGAGGGTGCGGAGTTGAGTCATGAACTGACTCAGGTAGCGACCGGACACGGGAATTTTAAGGCCTACCTGAGGAGGTTCAGGCTCAACGGGGAAGAAGAAAGGGATATATGTGAATGTGGAGAAGAGGAAGAAACAGTGGAACATGCGGTCCTTCGCTGTGTTTTGGATAGGAGGAGAGTAGCAAGGGGGAATCTTGAACAAATTTTAGGCCATTATCCCCCTATACTGGGGGAAATTAGAAAAGGGGAATGGGTACAAATATTGGAATGGGCTAAAGAAATCGTTGGAGATTAGGTTTTGGACAAAATTACAGTCTCACTGGATGTTGCGGGAGAAATGGGTTGGGAAGAGGTATTGTTTGTGATTGTGGTCTGTTTTTTGGGCCCCTTATGGACGGTTAGGGCTGGCATGAGGGGACATTGGGGGGATGTATTGTTTCTACTACATCCTCTCAATTAGCATAGATTAGCAAGTAGGTGTTCTTTTAGATTAGGTGTTCTTTTAGATTAAGGGAAAAATGTCGGGGGTGTTAGGGACGATCTGGAATTGCATGGCACCCTCGACATTTATATGTGACATTTATATGTGATTTTATGGTTTTGTTGTAGTTATGATGAAGGTTGTTATTAGGTATAAGTGTTTCGATAAAGGAATAATAAAGCTTTCACCCGCTAATTTTTGGAGTGCGGAGTTGGTTAGGGGTTCCCTTGACAGTGTTTTGTTAGATGGTGGGAAGTGGTTCTTGAACTAGCCTAAAACCTTGCGGTGGGTGGGCCGGGGCTTCGGCCCCAAAACCAGTTTGCGTGTCCCTACCCACTAGTCTTGCTGTGACCACGGTCGAGAGCAGACGTGTGTTAATTTGCTCCGCGGTGTTTTTCTAACCTAAAAAATTTTCGATCCTAAGGGTCAGACGTGTTTTTAAGAGCTCCCGGTGGATGCTCTAGTGGAAAAGGCCGTAGCGCCGGAGGCCTAGCCAGTGGTTGGACAAAATAATTTCCAACGGGGTACAAAAAATGGTGAAAAAACAGTGTTGTGCAGTGGGGTAGTGCTACGAGAGCGGCGGGGGTTGCAGCAGAGGCAGAGTCGTCCACAGGCAGCCTGGAGGCAGCGACGGGGAGCAGAGGGAACACAGTGGCGTGCGAAATTTTTGAAAAGGGGGCAAAATCGGCAAAAAATCCGGAAAAATCGTCAGTGCGCGACAGGAACAGCGGCGTAGGAGCCAAGGGTAAGGGAAAAGACAGTGGCGTGCAAAATTTTTGAAAAGGGGGCAAAATCGGCAAAAAATCCGGAAAAATCGACAGTGCGCGACAGGAACAGCGGCGCAGGTGCCAAGGGCAAGGGAGACGACAGTGCCGTGCAAAAATTTTTTCAAAAGGGGGCAAAATTCCGAAAAAATCAGTAGTGCGTGCTAGGAACAGCGGCGAAGGTGCCAAGGGCAAGGAAGAAGTCAGTGCCGTGCAAAAATTTTTGAAAAGGGGGCAAAAAAGGCAAAATTCCGAAAAAACAGGTAGTGCGCGATAGGGACAGTGGCGCAGGTCCCAAGAGAACCGGACCACACAGTGCCGTACGTCAAACACAAAAAAGGGGGCAATTAAGGCAAAACAGCCAAGGACTAAGCCAGGAGCAAACGGGGTAAGTCACCGCATGAACTTTTCAGTAGACTTTTTGATTTGCATGTCGACAACTGTCACTTTGACATATTCTCAAATATAGAGACAATATCGCCATTTTAGGTTCAGGGAAATAGGTTGGGCAGTCTAAAGATCCCATCATACGGCATTTTCAGCTTGACAGCCGCAACCATTTTGACAGTTTCCGGAAAAGTGATATTAGGCACCGGAAAAGTCATTGGAAAACCATAGACTGATATAGGGACAATAAGGGCACCATAACCGCACCTGTCACTTTGACATTTCGTGTCAGACTGGACATTTGGCAAGGGGAGTGAAGGGAATAGTGTTAAGGGTAGTTGTAGGATTTAAATTAGGACTAATAAACAATATAGCCACACCTGTCAATTTGACAGTTGTGCCAAAATTGATAATAGGATAGCGAAAAGCTACAGGGACATTTATTTTGGCTAAAGGACTAAAGACAACAAAGTGGATAAATTCGCGGGCAAATTTTGGGTCAAAGGACAGGGCGACATGGCTTCCAGTCAGGAAAGCCAACACTCCGAAGTGGAAAGTATGGAAATCAATACGGACACGGACGAGGCAAACAGGGCAATATATCTTAAGGTGAACTCAGGCAAGAGAAAAGGGGAAGAGGAACAAGAGAGTAGTGAAAGCGGCGCAAGAACACAAAACGGAAAAGAGAGAATGAGCTTGGCCAAAAGAAAAATAAGCGAAACAACAAAAATAGAAGGAGAGGCCACAAGAAGACAAGAGAGGGAAACGAAACTGAAAGAAGAAAAGGAAAAGAAGGAAGAACTCGAGAGGAAAAGAGAAATGAAGGAGAAGGAAAGGCAAAAAAGAAAAGAGGAAGAGATAAATAAAAAGGAAGACAAACTAGGGGACAAGATGACAAATATAAAAGCCGACTTAAGGAAGATACTACATGCGGTAAGCAGAGAGAACGCCGGCAAGATAGCGGTAAATAAGGCGGATAAACAAATAGTAGGAGAAGCAGTGTTTTCTATCCAGGAAACACTGATGGATATCTTACTTAAGCAAATCGAGATGGAAAAGGAAATAGGGGACCTAAGATTAAAAGTGATGGAAAACAAAATAGGGGCTAAATTGACAACCAAAAGGCCGAGGAGGGCAGCCAGGGAAGCATCTAACTCCTCGGAAGATAGAGAGCCTGCGCCTGCCAGGAGGGGAGCCAGGATGGGCACTTATGCCGAAGCGGCTGGCGCGAATGGAATGAAAGGAACGAATGGTATGAATGAGGGAAAGGCGACTGAAAGAATTGAGGGCAGGGTGGTAGTACCGGGCGCCGAAGGATGGAAAACTCCACCTCTGAGACGCAGGTCGGACAGGGCCCTGGTTATCACAGAAAAGGGGGTGGACAACTCCAGGAAGGTAATGGATAACTTGGCAAAAGCTATCAAGAACAAGGACATCGGAGGAGCGCCGCAAGCTATCAGGACGATCAGGGATGGCAAGGTCGTTCTGGTAGCAAAAAATGAGGCACAAGAAGAACAGATCCTCAAGAAATTGAGTGAAAATAAGGACATAGAAGTAAGAAGGACGAGAAACAGAGGGCCCCTACTTGTAGTCTCAGGGGTGGACAGGGAGATGGAAGAAGAGGTTTTCCTACAATGTCTCATTAGGGGAAACGAGGAGGAACTAAGAGACGCGCGGGACATAAAGGTAATACGGAGGTCGCGCTGTTTCAATCCCTGGAAGGAGAACATCGTGCTAAGCATGTGCATCGAGGCTTTCAAAAAATTAGTAAAAAAGGGAAGAGTAAATATAGGATGCGAGACACTCCACGCAGAGGAGTATTTAGACGTACCCATGTGCTACGCGTGCTGCAGGTTTGGGCACACGCAAAGATTCTGTAAGGAAAAAATCGCGTGCTGGCACTGCGCGGGCGAACACGAGTCTCGCTCGTGCAGAGGTCGGGACAATAATTGCGTCAACTGCATCAGAGTGTTCGGCGTAAACAGCGACCATGGAGCCAGGGACTCCAGCTGCCCGGCATTCCTCAAGGCCATGGAGAGATCGAGGAGGAATGTCAACTATGCAATCGGGCAAAATTAGGATTATTCAGCTCAACACGGGGAGAGGAAAAGAGGCCACGATGTTACTATTTCGGAAAATAGAGGGGCAAAATTTTGACGTGGCACTCATCCAGGAACCGTATCAAAATTTTAAGGGGGTTTTAGGTTTTGATTGTTACCGGGCGGCTGGACGTGGTTTCAAGGTTGCCACTCTCGTGCGAAGAGGGTTAGGGAAGGTCTCCATTAGAAGGGACTGTCTGAGTGACAGTACGGTGGTCGTAGAAATTGAATGCGCAGATAGTGAGAGAAACATAATGATTGCGAACGTGTACGATGAGCCGCCTGAGGCCGGGAACCCGATATCTAGGTTCCGGGAGGTCTCAGGATGGCTCTCGAGCAGGAGGGAGAGAATGGTATTGGCCGGAGACTTAAATGGTAAGAATGCGATATGGGGTTCACACGAGACCGACTTGCGGGGTGAGGAACTCCATGAATGGACGGTGATGAATGGATGGAGGATTGAAAACGACCCGCGGGATCCGCCCAGCTTCTGCTCCAACAGGGGTGTGGGCTGGTTGGATCTCGTGGTGAGTAAAGATATCAGAGTGATTGACAGAAGAGTGGATGATGCGGATGAGAGTTTAAGCGATCACCGTTATGTCACTTATGACCTACAAGTGGGGAGAATCGCGAGGGATACGGCCCGGTCAAGATACGAGGTAGCGGGAGTGGACTGGGACGGGTTTCGCATGAGAGTGACAGCCGAATGGGAAAGGGAGAGCCCAAACCTGCAGGAAATGTCACCGGAACTCCAAGGGGAATTGCTGCAGCGCGTCATCCAAAGCTCCTGCGCGGGCGTCCTGAGGAAAAGAAGAAGGGGAATAAGAAACAACAGGGAGTGGTGGTGCGGGGAATTAGAGAACAAAAGAAGGGAAGTTTTAAGAGCGCGAAGGGATTTTCAAATTGCTAGGGGCGAGGAGAGGGAGGAGAGTAGGGCACTTTTCGTGGGCAAACGGAACGAATACAAGACGTTAATTAAAAAAGCAAAGTTTAGACATTTAGAAGAAGAATTAGAAAGCATGGGGGAAAACGTCTGGGGAATCTGCAAACGCTGGGTTAAGGGTGGGAGAAGGGAGGTTAAGGGGAATATGAGGAAGGAGGACGGCACATATACGGCTAACCCAGCGGAAACATATGAATACCTCGTGGCGAAATACTTTTCGAGGGATAATCTAGAAACAGACGAGGATATTCATAGGGAAATAAGGGCAGATTACGAGGAGGAAAGGGAGGGGGAGGGCGATTTCACCGTCACCTCCACGGAATTGAGAGGTGCCATCTTAGGCATGAGCAAAGGCAAAGCACCGGGCGGAGACGGGGTACCAGCCGAGTGCCTGGAGCACGCGTTCGAAGCACTGGGAGAGAATTGGATACGGATTGTGAATGGATGCATGAGGGAGGGGGTCTTTCCTAAGGTTTGGAAGAGGGCTGACATCGTCTGGCTACCCAAGAGCGGGGGAGGTATGAGGCCCATCTCGTTGCTGCCGACGGTCGGGAAAGTTCTCGATCGTCTGGTGGCGGCCAGGGTCTCGCATCTCGCGGAGCGATTGGGTGGTTTTGACGATCGTCAGTTCGGCTTCAGAAGGGGCAGAGACACAGTGCAGGCCATCGGGAGGCTGGTCGCCGAAATTAGAGCCAACAAAGAACGGGGTTTGCATTCTCTTGTTGTTGCCCTCGACCTGAGCAACGCGTTCGGGTCCGCTTGGGCTCCAGCACTGGTCAGAATCATGAGAATGAGTGGTCTGAATGAGGAACTGGTGAGAATGGTGAAAGCGTTTATGAGAGAAAGAGAGATATGGGTTGAAGGAAGAGCCTGGGACACGGACGTGGGCTGTCCGCAAGGATCCAGCCTGGGTCCGGTCCTATGGCTCTTAGTGATGGAAGGTTGGTTTGCAAGAATGGGAAGATTTGGAGAACAAGGGGTGCATGTGCAGGCCTATGCTGACGATCAGGTTATTGTGATATCTGGTCGATCGGCAAGAGGCCTGGAGAATGAATGGTCAAGAGTGTGGAGTGAATGTCAGGTCTGGGCAGGGGAGAACAAGCTGAGATACAATGTGGCCAAAACGGAGGCCATGTTTGTCCCGGCTGCACGGAACATCAGGGCCCCTGTCATAGACCTGGGAGGAGTGAGGATACCTGTCGGCTCTGCTGTCAGGTATCTTGGAGTGAAGGTGGACTCGAAACTGACCTGGCTGGAGCATGTAAAGGGGATTCGGAGGCGCGTCCAAGACATAGCAAGCAAATTCTATGCCTTGGGCAGGAGGAAATGGGGCAACAGCAGGAGAACGCTCAAGATAATTTACGAGCGGGTAGTCTGCCCGATGGTACTGTATGGGTCAGAAATCTGGGGAGCAAACGCATACAGCTCAAACGTGTGCAAGGCACTGAGATCAATAGAGAGGCCCTATCTTAGGGCTCTGACAAGGGCATACGGAACCGCACCGACGGCCGCCCTGGCCGTACTGGCGGGCTGTGTGCCCTTGGAGGTCCTAGCTAGGGCCAGATACCAATCCACGAGGGAGTGGAGCAATGACACCAGAAAAATAAAGCCAGAGGAAAGACCTCATCCAGCAGTAAGGGGATGGATGCCACACGTGAACGTGGGAGAGGGCGTGCTCACGGTTTGGGTTGACGCGTCTCTCAATGGTGCTGGTGAGAAGGCATACGCCTGGATGGTGGCGGTCGAAGGGCAAAATTTAGAGTTAGGCGGGAATAAGGTTGAGGGCCAAATTTCGATTACTGAGATGGAGGGGTACGCGGTATGGAGGGGAATTCAGAAAGAGGTGCTAACAAGAGGGCAAAAACGAACGGTAAGAGTTCTTACAGATTCCAGGCAAGTTTGTAGGCAAATTGGGGTTTTCGACAATAGGTGGTGGGTCATAAATTTAATTCAAAAAGAAATCGAAAGGGGCATGGGGGAGGGATATAGGGTGGTAATAGAATGGAGAAGTAGGAACAACGAGGGCATAAAAAGGGCGGACCGAGAATGCAAGATGATTTTAAGGGAAGGGGCTGATATAGAAAGGGTGGAGGGAGTGGGAAGAGCCCTAGTAACTAAATGGAGACACGAGTATGAGATGAATGAATGGCAGAGTAAATGGGACAGAGGAATAACTGGGAGATGGTTGCATGAGTTATGGCCGAATGTGAACAAGGATGGATGCGAAACCAGCTCGGAGCTGACTCAGGTTGCCACGGGACACGGAAACTTCGGGGCATACCTGACGAGGTTCCGACTGGCAGGAGGAGCGAATGATGAGTGTGAATGCGGCATGGGTAGCGAGAACGTTAGGCACGTGGTCCTGCACTGCACCGTTCCGGGCAGGCAACAGGCCAAGGAAACAATTTCACGGCAACTGGCACATTACCCTCCTCGGCTTGCGGAGATCAATAAGGAACAGTGGCAAAATATAATAGTGTGGGCAAAAGCATTAGTTAAGGCAAGAGACGATTAATATCGAGTAGGTTAAGTATAAAAGCCAGAACACTTTAGTTGTAGTGTAGTACTTTAGATGTAGTTGTAGTGTAGTGTCTTAGCTGTAGTTGTAGTGTAGTACTCTAGTTGTAGATGTAAGTTAGGATTAGTTTTAGCTTTAGTTGTTACGTTTTGCTGCATGCTCACTAACCGCATGCAGAATGGACGCTGTATATTAACATAAGTGCCGCTTTAGCTTAGGACCCGTTATTGTAGTCAATGTAAAAACTGTAAGAATTATTAATAAACAGGACATTCCCCGCTAATTTTTGGAGTGTGGTGATGGGATGGGTTCCCTTGACAGTGCTTTTGTTAGAATGGTGGGTAAAATGACGGGAAAAGCCTATTACCGAAAGGTGGGCAGGCTGGCTTCGGCCGTAACTTTCGTGTCCCTACCCACTGTACCCTCTGTAAGAGTGCGAGGCAAGTGAGATTGTTGAGTTTTTGGGGCCCTGTTTAGATACATTTAGTGAAAAGAGTTATTGTAGCGTCCTAGAGAGGTGTCTTCAGCCCTGTTGGGGCAGAGCGCCAACAGAAGTGTAGTTTTGTGTGAGGTGGCAAAGTGACAATTGTGATTGACGCCACAGGACTGAGATAGGACTCGTAAATAAGGTACAGTGAACATTTAAATTAGAAATTAGTGGATAGTTTAATTAGAACATTTGGCCGGCTATTTAGTCGGCCCTTTTATTTTAAAAATCTGAAACTCGCTGCACTTTCTGTACGCGACGAACGAGGAAGTGTTGTATGTCGGTCTGTAGAACTCTGTAGGATATATATATATAGTGGACGTTAAACTAGAAATTAGTGTATAATCTAATTGGAACATTTGGCCGGCTATTTAGTCGGCCTTTTTAATTTAAAAATTTAGTCGGCCTTTTTAATTTAAAAATTTTAAATTCGCTGCACTTACTGCATGCAAACGAATGAGGACAGAAAGCAGTAGAATATTTAGTTTTTTTGTGAGCGATAAGAGGTCTAAGGAATTCAATAAAAACGAATAACAAACAAGACATTGACTTTTTGCATGCTATTTTGTTTGATAAATCGTATGAGAAATAAATACATAGGGATTATATTTAAGAAACTATAAAGTGAATAGAAATACAATATAAGCAAATTTGACTGTGGGCAACGGGACAAAAATGTCTCAACCACAGAC